>JAJOOO010001631.1:0-34479 GCA_029582685.1 Solanum piurae
TAATTGGTGTTGTGTCCGAACTTGTTTGCGATCCTAAGTCATTTGAATTTATGCTGCGTTATTAAAGAGAGAAACATTTTCTACATATTTACTTTTTTTTAGAATCTTAATTTTCGAGACTTATGATTAACGATATAAAGCTCTTATAATCACATCACACATGGTAGTAAGATTATCTAGTATATAATTAGCATTGACAACAAGTTGTATCTCTACTTCAGATGGATTTTTCTTGATTTCTCGTCCAGTGTTCAGTATTTATATTGAAGTTCAAACTAATTCGAAGTCACACCAGACAACTTATCTAAGGAGAAAACACTTCTTAACAAAGAAATTTTATACCCAAAATTCGAACTAAACCTTTAATTCAAGACGATTTTTTTTTATCTATCCCACTACGATATTTAAGGGCGGTCCACAAATAATAATAAATATGTGCGTGAAAGGTCTACCAATATAAAACAGCTCAAATTAAAAGAATTTATGTTGTATTTTCCTTATAGTTCTTTTTTTATTGGCAAAATTTTGTGCAACACAAAATAACTCTCAATACTACTGGCCTTATCTAATCCCACGAATCTCTTATTTAGACCATATACTAAAAACTCTCATTTTGTTTCTTTCATAAAGAACTTTTTCTTTTCTGAAAAAAAAATTTAGTAGCAACCACAAAACTTCTACCTTCCAATTTTGAACCACAAATCAATTGGACTATAATATATAATGGATATAAATAATATACCTCTAATACAACTATATGGTATTTTTCTTGTCATCCAACCTAAAAGTTCCTTCCATATGTCTTCCATTCTACCTCAAAACCATGCCATTAGATCCTCACAACGAGCACTCGATAAAATTAGAACGATACAGAGAAGATCCAGTACAAATCGAGCTATGAGCATCTCCTGCCACGTTCTCCTACCTGCACGAGTCTATTGTATCTCTTCCTCCTCCTCTTCCTCGTCCAACATTGCCACAATCACCACCAAACCACCACCCGTCTCAGAACCACTAACTTATGACCCACTCACTCCCATCACAAAAATCAAAGCTAGTAATAAGAGAAGTGTACTAAATGATCCGAGTTTAAAATCCACATGGGCTCATCGAGCCTGGATGGCGAGTGGGTGCACCACCGTGCTAATTCCTTTAGCACGGTCTGCAGTAGGGGCACTCGACTCACATATGTGGGCCGGGCCCCTTATAGCAGGCTGCATTGGCTACATCCTAGCGGATTTAGCTTCCGGAATCTACCATTGGGGAATTGACAATTACGGCAGCGCCAAAACCCCTGTTTTCGGTACCCAAATTGATGCATTTCAAGGTCACCATAAATGGCCATGGACAATCACTCGACGCGAATTCTCTAACAATCTCCATTCCTTAGCACGCGCAGTGACATTCACCGTCCTCCCAATCGGTCTCTTCTGCAAAGATCCAACCACTCTGGCATTCGTCGGGGTTTGTTCAGGGTGCATTATGTTCAGCCAACAGTTCCATTCATGGGCTCATGGCACAAAAAGTAAGTTACCTTCAATAGTGTTAGCATTACAAGACGCTGGAATACTCGTATCGAGGGAACAACACGCTGCCCATCATCGCGTTCCATATAACAACAATTACTGCATTGTTAGTGGATTATGGAACGCGATTTTGGATGAATCGAAGTTTTTTGAGCTACTGGAGATGATTTTCTTCTTTAAATTCGGAGTCCGACCTAGATCATGGAGTGAACCAAATTCAGAATGGATTGAAGAAACTGAGATACAATCAATTCCTGCTTCACATTGAATTCAATTACAGCATATTAAGCTATATGCAACTGTTAATATACAATTTAAAGTTGATTAATGTACATTTAATTTTATTTTTTCCGATTAGTATTGAAATGATACTGATATTCAGATTGAATGTCACAAATTCATGTAGTCAATACCAGCTTGATAATAGTAATATATGTAACTATTTCAACTCCAGCCAAATTGCTTAATAATGTAATTTTGATTGAAACTATAAATAAAAATAAGTCATCTATGCTCTACTTTGTTTTTTCTATGTAGTAGTAGTATTATTTTTTATATTCATAATATAATTTTTCGACGAAAGAGATTTGAGTGACTATTTTTGAGTCAATATAGCTAAAGTTTTCACTTCAATAAGTTTCTCTAATGTCTTATAAGTATAACAAATCAAGGCTTCTCAAAGCACCCACGACTCCTCTTTTTGAATACCACTCACTTTAATTTCCTAAGTGAGTCCTTTTTTAAGGAATTTAAGATTCTTTAAAGAGAGACGAATTTAAGATTTAAATATGAGGTCAAGGTTAATAGGTGGAAGAAGCTATTATAGATATACATAAGGAGCTCCTCAAACGGTTTGCATCCTCCACTTTCAACTATAAGGTTGTAAGTTCGAGTTAAGGAAAAAAACAAAACAAAGGGATATAGGGTTTCTCTGCTTTTGGCATAGCGGCCTCCACTAGGAGGCTCGCACGACCAACTATTAGCTCAATAGTAGAGTGCGCCCTTGATAATTGTCTTGTTGTGTCTAGCTGTGAGGGACTCCCAAGAAGGATTGAAATAAAAAGGTATTTTTAAAAAAGGGACCTTAAGTGATAGAATTGTGAATTGATCACCGAAAAGTTTTACATGTTCTACAAATATAATTATTATAGTAAATTAACAACAATCATCAAAGTGGCGCAGCGGAAGCGTGGTGGGCCCATAACCCACAGGTCCCAGGATCGAAACCTGGCTTTGATATAAAATATTTTACATATTTTTTTGGTCTAATTGGTTATCAAATATTCATATTATCAGTTTTATCGTATAATTTTCAGAAGATTAACTAAAGTTATAGTTCACAACTTGAATCAAAAGATTAATATATAGCTGAATGCTGAGTATACATAAGACACAACCTACAATAGATATTGCCGGACTCTGGAATTACGTTTTCGATTCCTATAGGTAGATAGGTTGTTTTCGAAGGACCTTCGACTCAAATGCATCATATCAAAATAATTATGAAAAAAAAATGATATTGAAAAAAAAAAGTAACTACAAATAATTAAGGAGAGCAGTGCAGAACATTCATAAAATAATAGTAACAATAATAACAAAATAATGCGATAATCGAAACATAAAATGAGATATGTAATTTGGTGCTCCTATGTCATGAGCATTACCTCCTCCTCCCCACCCCCTCTAAAAAACAAGGAGTAAAAATAAAAGGAGGTACCTCAACCTGGTCAACACAGTCATGGTTGTCCAACTTGCCCATACTTTGTTTTATGGATACTCGATGTTGACGTGACGCAAATTTTTTTGGAGGCGTCTGGATGATCATTTTATAAATTGGAGTGTTTAACTTATTCAATAAAGACGAGTTGAGGTGTCTAAATATGCACTATCAAAATTAGAGTGCTTACTTGCTAGCTGACATCAAATTTAAGTGTCTATTTACATATTACGTCATCTTAAAAACACTTCAAATATCCCCTATCCACAAGCCAAACAGGATCCATCATCCAGAAAGTACTCAAGGAAACACTAACTAATTGAATTTAACAATATTTGCATTTCGACATTCAAATTAACTCTTGTTTTTATTGAATACCTCAACTCGTAATAATGTGTTTTAGTTAAATATTTTCAATTCATATTTTTGAGAAAATTTATATGTGTTTCTCATTCGAGTGTTAGTAAGGGATGAATATGATATGGTAGATACTGAAAGATCCTATCGAATCAAATTTTTTTATATTGTGATTTCAATTTGATAGGATATGTGGTAAATATGATATGGTAGATACTGAAAGATCCTATCGAATCAAATTTTTTATATTGTGATTTCAATTTGGTAGGATATGTGGTATACATTTTAGTATGTGGTACTTATAAAAAATATATTGAATATCATACCGAAGTATATAATACTAAAAAGAATATGGTATCCTTGCCTTTTAGTTCGTCTAAAAAAAATGTCACTATTCCATAATTTGAATCAATCCGTCTTTAAAATTTCTCTTTTACCTTTAAAGAAGTGATTCTTAGACCACAAGTTTCAAAAGTTTTTTTCTCTCTTAAACTTTGTGTCAAGTCAAACGGTGTTACATAAATAGAGACGGGGGAGTATTATAATACTAACAAATAAATAACCTAATTAGTACAAAATTAAATATTTAGACATTGAAACTTTGATTATCTATCTTGGTTGCAATGTATTTTTTGTGTAATTGATTAACAAAGAAAATTGATTGTACTTTCTTCTGAATATATATACTTACATGTGTAAGGTTTTGATATGATATAATTGAGATACTTTTTGAAAAATCGAAATCATATTTTCTATTATATGAGTATATATAAGTCGACGTTGAATAAACTATATTTATCAATTTACCATATCACAAATATCAAAATTGAACTTTAAAAATATCAAATCATATTTGTTAACCACATCCTAATATCTCCGTTAACAGGGGCTTCTCAAAGAGGAAGCTACCCCAAAAGTTTGAGGCCCCATTTTTTCTTTAAAGTAATAAGTAAGCTTGATAATTTTATTTTTTGCTTAAATAATATAAAATTTAGACTAAAACAAAAAGCTTTCTACTCATTATATTGAATAATATTTTAAAACTTTGAATTACACCGTCTATATCAGTATATTAACATTATCCAATAAGTTATATAGCAAATAAATGATTAACATCTTATCAATTTGAATTAATCTTATCAATAATATTAACGAAAAAGGCCTAAAATACCCCTCAACTATGCGAATTGGTACAAAATTACCCTTCTTCTACCTTTCGGGCCTAAAATGCCCTTAACGTCAACCTTTTGACACTATTTTGCCCTCATCTTTAACAACCTAAATAATAACCTCAATTAGCAAATTCCTTTATGACGTGTTGCTATCCTGGCTACCCTAATAATTAATTAAACTAATTAAAAACCAAATACCCATCCAAAAGCCCCACCCGTAACCCAGATCTTTTAACCCAAATATTCTAACCCAAACCTTTAAACCCAGATTCTTTCCTTATGTACATTATGATAAAAGTTGTTGACCAAGTTGTGACCCAAAGGAAGCCCAACGTAAGCCACGAAACTTAACCCAATTGAGGCCCAAATCAATTGTAATTTTGGTCCAAATTTCTTGACCCATTTGTCCCAAAACATCGGTCCAACTAGAGAGGTTGTTTCCGAAAAATTATCGGCCCAAGTGCAACAAATTCAGAAGAAGGAAACAGAGTAGAAGGGAACAAAATAATGTCAATTAATATGTGTTTCATAGTAAAATGCTCAAATTAATTATTGTTTCTTAAGAGGTGTGTAAAGTCTAAATTGAACAAGTGAAACTATCGGTAACTCTAAAGTGATCTTATATTCTTATTTAGTTTACTACAAAAACACTCTTTTTCTTTTTTCTACTTATAAGTAACTTGAAAAAAAGAATGTCTAATGAATCATTTTTTATACCTTCCTCACAAAGTAATGATAATTTTTTCTCTCCTTTGGTGATGAAATTCATCTTCTCATTTTAAAGTAGAGTTTATAGCAAATTTCCTTGTAATTACTCATTTCATTATAATTTCTCATCTTACTTTTCTTTTTAGTTCATTTGAAAGAGTACGTCTCTTTCTCCGATTGACAACTCTTTAGTTCTAAATTTCCGTCTAACATGTTTAAAATCACGAGATTAAATGACATGTTGATATATTCTACATATTTTTATAGGTCTTGATACATCCTATTTAGCTCGGGTGTCCAGTGAGACACAATGGGTACGAGTTAAGATGTCTACATATATATTTTCAAAGTTGAATTGTTTAATTATTAGTCGAGATCAAGTTGACGTGTCTATGTATTATGGCTTTTAAAACCTTACCAAATACTTTTCTGTTATGAAAAATGAGGCTATAGTGTTCCTTTGCTTGTTTGTTTTCAACTTTTGGCATGTCCAGCTAAAAGTTACCAATGCAGCTATGTTAAGTTTTGCCTACAAATAGAATTTTGAGCTGACCATATTTGCTTGTTTTTTCTCACTCAGTACTGAAAAAAATAGTACAGCCTAAAAAAAAATTCAGAAACTTTGTCTCATTCTTTTAGTGTGATTCAATACACAAGAATGGGTTGTTTTGTCCTACTACATTCTTGAAAACCCTGATGTAAAAAGAGGTAAAATAGAAAGAAAGTTTTTTTTTGTTTTTTTTTTCAAAATCAAGAATGATGGATTCTTCAGAAGTTGGAATCATGGAAGAAAGAGAGGAGGTTATGGTTTCATCTGTTGATGAAGAAGTAAAGCCCATTTTTAGAGTTGCTCATTTTCTTAAACCAACAACCAAAAAACTCCCTTTTCTCCCTTCAAGACTCAAAATTTCTTGTTCATCACTAAAAGTTCAGTTTAGGGGTGGTTTTTCATATATGAAGGGATGGTCTAAATGGGTTGATGAGTTAAAGCCTTTACACCAAGAGATATGGAAGAAAGCTGGAATCTTTGAAGGTATTATAGCTTCAACATTTAAGATTTATAGGCATAATGATTTGATTCTTGCTTTAGCTGAGAGATGGTGTTTGGAGACTAATACACTCATTTTACCATGGGGAGAAGCTACTATTACTTTGGAGGATATGGTGGTTTTAGGTGGTTTCTCTGTTTTAGGACACTCTGTGTTGAAACCTGTTAAGACCAAAGATTCTGTTGACATTGAAAAAGCTCTTTGTGAGGTTCATAAAGATATTAGAGCGCGTAAAACCAATGTTGGTCACCATGCTTGGATGGAGCATTTTGCTGGAAGAGGTGACCATTTGGAGCATGTTGCATTTTTAACCCTTTGGTTGTCAAGGTATGTGCTTCCTGCTAGAAGTTGTCTGTTTGTGGACAGAGCTCTTTTCCCTATTGCAATTTATCTTTCTCAAGGAATTCCAATAGCACTTGCCCCTGCTGTTTTAGCTAGTATTTATAGAGATATGAGCTTGCTTAAACAGTTGATTGTATCTTCAGCTAAGAACCATGCGCCGAGTGATTCTAGATGTATAGAAGATGAGTTGAATCCGAACCTTCGGGCTCCTTTTCAGTTTGTTCAGCTATGGGCTTGGGAGAGATTTACAAATTTGCAGCCTAAGCCTAGTAGTATCATTTACTCTGGGGAGCCAAGAGTAGCTAGATGGCATAAGGTGAAAAAACTAAATTATGTGGATCCTAGGAGTGGAATAGATTCCGCTGCTGAATGTTTTCTGTGGCGTCCTTATGCCGTTGATATTGTGAAGAATTGGGACATCAGCAGATTTTACAAGGAGAGGGATGAATATGTGGTGGTTGGAGAAAACATGGGAAGAGAAATCATGACTTTTGCTCGACTTGTTCGAGCTTCTGAACTAGTTGGAATGGATTGTGTTGAACAGTATAATCCGCATAGAGTATCAATGCAATTTGGATTTGATCAAGATGTGCCCGATTGTGTGAATCATGCTAGTGATCATATCCCGAAAATTGCTTGGACTAATTATAACAGACCAATTAAAGATGTCAAGCTCTATATACCTTCTAGGTTCATCGAGTCAGATGTCAGCAGACGATACTTGGAATGGTGGAAGAACCAAAATGTTGCACCTGAGGTTGCAGTTCAGCATGAACAGATGAATGCCATTGTATGTTGTGGTTTTTTGCAGAAATGTGAAATGATAGTTATAGAATCATCATCATCAGATGACGACAATATTCCAATTTCTGTATCTTTACGCAAGAGGAAACTCATGAAGAAAGAAATTACTGTACCTGGTAATAATCAAGAACTCTTCCTTAACATGCAAAGTCAATCTTCTTCAGCTTCGAATGATGGGACTTCCAGAGCAAGGGAGACTCTAGTGGAATCGAAACCAATAACCGAAAAATTTGAGGCTTCAAATGGGAAGTCGGATGAAGATGGAGATGGGCCATATGTAGTTAAGGAAATGGTGCCACTAGAGAGCAAGAATAACAATGACAAAGGTGGCTGCAAGCTCAACCTGCCTGATAATATTGAACTTGCAAGTGACGGTCTAAATGCCGAACTTTTGAGTACTAATCCTGCTAAAACATTGCAAATGAGCGAAGCTTCAGTGGTAACACCAAAGGTAACAGCAACAAGTATCAACATAACTGAAGAAAATATGGCGATGGGAAACATTAACAACCATGAGAAAGGGAGCAGTAGATTTGAAATGATCGATATTCTGAAACTTGAGATGAGGATTAGAAACCTTGAAAACATCAATGCTGGAAAGGTTCCAATATTCAGGACAAAGTGAAAAAGATTTAAGCTAAACTATAGTGCTAAACTGCTAATACTTCTCTTACTAAGTCTTTGTTTAGTTCATGAAGTTAAATTTTCTTCTATATTGCCTAGTACTCAGAGATACTCAGACAGTGCTACTAACTCGTTCTTCTATTTAGGTCCTCTTGTAACTATCTCAGCTTTAGTAAAAAAATTCACTTTAATTATGTTTCAGTTCACTTGTTTACTTTCCAGGTTTCTAACTGTTTTGCATATTAACAATCTTGCATAGTCCTCATTTAGCTCTATGAAGCGTTTGTGGCTATTGCAAATGCACTGTCAAGATTACAGATATGATCACTAGCATGTTTTTGTTCCCAGACTATCAAGTTACTTTGAACTTAAAGTTGGAGATTTTTTTTAATTCTCTCCCCCCCTCGATTAAAAACCAAGTCGAGTGACAAACATCTTCTTTTAATTGTTGAGATTGGAGAGTAAATTAACAGGAAAATTCCCAGGGATGAGATAATATTGAACATTGGCCATATTCTTGTCTCAAAATGTACTTATTGCAGACAGCCTTGACAAAAAAAAAAGAACTTTTGAGCATGTCTTTGTTTTAGGGGATATTTGCAAGACAGTTATGGAGCTATTTTGCAGGATCAATTCAAATGGAGAAACATGGTATAGTCGATTCCAACTTGTTTGAAATTGAGACGCAGTAGTAGTCGTTATTGTTTCAGTATTGGGCATAACCAGACAGGGGCACACTCTTGGTATAATGTTAGAGATTAAAATACTCCTACAAATTTGTATTTTTGATGTAGCTATCCGATATCCTTAACCCCACTAGCTAGACTAATCCGGATTTGCGCCAGCTAGTTGCACTAAGGGGGTAAAATGCTATGTACCAAGAAGTTCACCTTTCTCCATTTTCAAGACTTGAACTCGAGATCTCTAATTAAGTATGGAGAAGTTCCAACCATCCCCAATACTCCCCTTGACGGTCACTCGTCCTACACTTAGGCTCTTTTGAAAGCACACAAGAAGAATCTAACCAACTTGTTAGGACTGAACTTGTTATTGTAATTCTTGCGAGTTGGTTATCCACTATTTTGTTGTTGTTGTTGTTCCTTTTATACTTTGGTGTTGTCGAGCTGAGGTCTTTTAGAAACAACCTCTTCACTTCCACAGGTAGTGTGGGTCCACTCTACCACTCGAACCACTTGTGAGATAATCAAGCTCGAACTGATGACTTCCCCCTCACGTCAAGGTGACACTCTACTGGTGAGTTATATCCTTCCCCGCCCCATTGAGAAATAGAACTGACTAATATATGTTCTTCTTGTGAAATTTACAATTACCATAATATCAAATGCAGAGAAGGATTCTTCATTATAGGGTAAATTCGTCAATCACATATTAGGAGTAGAAGCACATTATCGGGCTCCGTTTCAGGTCGGGTCGGACAGTCTTCATCATCTGGGACCTGAAAACGAAGAAAAGCTTCAAAAAAAAATTCTCTTCAACTCAGAGCCCGTTGAACTAGATCGATCTTCATCAATTCAATTTCCAATTTCTGCACGATCTTTGGTAATATATGACCTTTTTAAATATATGTTCTTGTGTCATTTGCTTCACTTAATTTTGATAAAAATATATATTGATTCGGATGATAGCCATCCACTTAAGCCTCAGTGGACAGTGTTACTAGATACCTGTGCGTATGGGAGGTAGCAGGTACCCAATGCATTATTAATCGAGGTGGTACAAGTTGACCTGGACACTGCCGTTATTAACGATATGTGAAATTATTGGCTATTTGAGAGTTTAAATAAACAGACTTAGCTGGCTTTGCCTGCTTTCTGTTCCCGCATTATTTTCTTATGGACTTAATAGTCTTTCTCAGGAGTTTCTCTACCTGAAAAATGAAAATGTAATGCCCTACATATTATATGTTTCATAACTTTCATATTACAGGTTGTAGTACTTATTTGGTGGTCACGAGGACAAGGGAAGCTTCGCAACATTATCTCTTAGCTTCAATATATTTTGAAGCTAGGACATGGCAGAAAAAAGCATTTCTAAAGCGCCTTCAGAAGGTATAGACAAAATAATCAGTTATATTTTTCTAAATAATTGAAACTTTGATCATTAAAACTTAATTTCCTTATTTGAACTAGGTAGAAAATGTTGAAGTTTAAAATTTCAAAATGTAAATGTTCTTGGTCTGTTCTTAACCTTTGTTGCCCTATTTCTTCACAGAGAGCTGGAATCCAACGTGGTTCGTGTCAAGGTAATGAGCTACCAACAATAACATAAAGCTTATTTGTCCGGCAATACTTTCATTAGTGCATGTTTGGTAGTTAGAAAACTGTCTGGTTTTGTTTCTGCGATGACAAAGACGAACAAATCATTGTTCCAACTTGATAAAAATAATTTTCTGTTTTCATTTTTGCAATGACAAGGAAAAACATATCATTCTTTCAACTTTCAAAAGAAAACATGATATCCTAACTAAAAGGTTAACTGTGTTTTTACTTATTGAATATTTTGTTTTCAGGACCACTCAGTATCGACCTCACTGCACTACAGACCTACCCTAAACAGATGCCCTATCACCGGGCAACCAGGCACTCAAAGTTTGTTTTTAGGACAAATTAAGGGTTCTTAACACTAGAGGTTCGTGGCATTTCTATTGACGTATAAATATCTTGACAAATTAAAAGTCTCGTAACAGAAAACAGACCTAATAGTCCTACCACAGGCAGTGTAACAACAGTAGTTGCTGAGAAAGAGAAGTTCACGAAGACATCTCTGGCTTTAAATTGTAAAAAGTGAGGTGACTGCGAGTTCCTTGCTGTTGTGTTGTATTTGTATAGCTTCCTTGAGATTTTTAGTCTCCACAGTTCAAGATCTCCTGCACAAGAGATGGACATGCTATTTTACCGCGTGTATTTTGTTTAATTACGTTTTTATTAGGTCAGAGGGCTTCAGGGAATTGTTTCTGAGTATGTGGAGAACTATGAACAGAAGCAGCTCCCGTCGCAGCCTGTTCCAGAGCAGGTATCATCCATGACAGCTGAAGCACAAAAGTCTAGACCCTTGTTGGAAGAACAGCATGGCAATTCCACAAAGGGTGAAGTGAAGAGAGTGAAGCACGTCAAAAACCAACAGAAGAAATCTTTCCTAACTTGGTTGTTGCTGTTGCGAGTTTCAATTTTTGGTGTTGTAATGGCCCTGCCTCTGCTTCAGCTTTGATGACACTGGAATCTTGTTTTGTGCACTATGGTGAAGAACAGACCACTCGATATCACATCGCAGTGGATATATAGTTATCCCCGTTCCTGGTTCCTGATATTTTCCTAATTTTATAGGTTTTTGATTTACCTAGCTAGGCGAAATGTATATATAGACAGAGAGGAGAGGAGGTATATATAGACTTATGTAGTTGTACCCTTGATATTTTCAGCAAGTTAGGTCAAATACTTAAAGTGCGTTGATTCTATATATCGTTCTTTCTGGCAAAATTATCAGATATGTTATATATGAACTGGTGCTTATGATGATCCCTTCCTTTCATTGTTAAGCTTCGGTATATGTAGCTTTCCCTAACTAAACCAACCACCATTTGTGAATATACACACTCTCATGTGAGAAGGGAAGCCTTGGAATAACCAGTAAAATTGTTGCCATGTAACCAGGAGGTCACGGGTTCAAGCCTTGAAAATAGCCTCTCGCAGGAATGCAAGGTAAGACTACGTACAATAGGCCCTTGTGATCAGGTCCTTCCCTGGACCCTGCTGCATAGCATAAGTTTTAGTGCAGTGGACTGCCCTTTTAACATGACTCTCATTTGATCTATAAAGGCCTTACCTGGCCTTTGGAGTCAACGGGGAGCCCTCGTTCTGCGATGAGCAAAATGTGTATATCTATACAGGGATTTGAATATCTAGTTAACGTATTTAGCTTATTTTCTTCATGTATCTATATCATTGTATCTTTGAGTAATGAGATAAGTTACTCTCCACACCTTGTCTATTACATGGTATGAGAGCTAGGTCCATCCTCGTTTGTGCTTTCAATCCACACTCCAGTCGGTCTAGGCGTGAAGGGGTGTTAGAGTCCCACATTTGTTGGGGAATAAACCGATGGTTTGCTTATCTGAGTTTTGGACCTGTTTATTTGGACCAGTTGGGTAGGATGTTCCAAATGAAATTCACACCCAAACGCTATCTGTCAATTTGTTTGACCCGCCTTCCTTTTTAGTCCTTTTAAAAAAGTGATTCTTTCCCCTTTTATTAGCAATTTTTTAGTTTCAACTTTTCATATATCATGTTTCAGACCACAAAACTAATGGACATTTTAGTAAATTTGACGTATCTTTAATTTTATACCACACGATTCAAAAGTCTTCTTTATTTTCTTAAATTTTGTGCCAAGTCAAATTGGTCAAACAAATTGAAATTGAGAGATTACCTAGTATCTCAAGGTGTTATTTAGTGTCCATAAGATGTTTTGGCGTTTTGCGCGATTATGGAAAATGATTTAGTATCTTAAGATGTTATTTAGTGGCCATAAGATGTTTTGGCGTTTTGCGCGATTATGGAAAATGAATTATTTATTTTCATTATACTATATGAACTAGTGAATTCTCCTAATCTGAAGAAATCTGTCAATTTAAAAGGTAATTCAATAATTGCTTTAGGTAACAAGTTCAAATCCTAAGCGCGATAGAACTCTGCTATTTTTTTTTGAATCCGCTTATATAAATGTCTCTGTCACTTCTTTACTAGATTCTTAAGTGGCTATGGATGAGATGAATATAGACAAGGATCTAAGCTTTCGCGGTGAGAGTACTAATAACGTTTCAAGTTTTCTTAATGGGAATTTCAGGACGAAGATGGTGGCTGGCTCGTTTTACATACCACGATCTGACAAAGCGCCTCTAGGGGAAGATGCACATTTTATTTGCAGAGAGGAAGAAACCATAGGTGTAGCAGATGGCGTTGGTAGCTGGGCCAAAAAGGGTATCGATTCTGGAGAATATTCGAGACAGTTGGTTAGAAATGCTGAATTATCGATTCAGAAGCAGAAAGATCAAAGGAACAAAATTCACCCAATGGAAGTTCTCAACGAAGCTTATTTTAACACAAAATGTCAAGGTTCCTCAACAGCTTGTATTTTGACGTTATCGTCTGATACTATACACGCGGTCAACATTGGAGATAGTGGGTTTGTTGTTATAAGAGACGGGGACATAGTTTACAAATCGGAAATTCAGCAAAAAGGATTCAATTATCCCTTTCAGTTAGGGAATGGTGTTAAATTAGATGATCCAAGCGTGGCACAAGAAATTAAAGCTACAGTAAGAATAGGGGATGTGATAGTGATGGCTACAGATGGATTGTTCGATAATGTTCACAACCATGAGTTGGAGAAATTAGTACACGACGGGCAAGTGGATTTGCGCAAACTGGAAACATTTTCGAAGATGTTAGCACAGAAGATTGCAGAATATGCCCTGCAGAAATCAGAAAGTAAAACTCTTTATACACCTTTTGCTGAAGAATGCTCCAAAGCTAACAAATATCGTCCTGGTGGCAAGCGTGATGACATTACAGTGATAGTTGCCCATATTTTACCCCGATAGTTCTGTTTAGGGGTTTAAGGTTTAGGATTTATGATTTGTGTTTATCGATGATGTAAAATATGCCTGATCAAATTCGCTAAAATGAGTTTGGATGAACTTTCTTATAATTATTTTTGCTATTGATGCTCATTATCTTCTTGAGTCCCCTTTCGTTTCTATATGAGTTTAAATTTTAATTCGTGTGTGCTATATAACGGGACACATCTTGATCGAATCAGAACATCAAAAATATTTGGTTACCTTGTAAACAGTTCAATGCTTTGTTGTCCCTATGTAGATCAGAGTAGTCTACTTAGCAAACAGGCAAAAAACAAAGATCTATTGATCCATATGAAACAATAGTTAATCGTCAACCCCTTGTCCTGGATGTTGTTTGGTCACTAAAGCTAAAGATTGAGGAGTTAACTGTGATGGATTGGGTCGAACCTAGGGAAACTCCTGGTCCTAGGGAGCATTTCCCCTTTAACGAGCCCTACACTACACAAATCTGGATTAGTCAAGCTAATGGAAGGTATCGCGATCATAGTAAGTAATTGTTCTGTATGTGCTTCCCCTGAATCATTGCTAATAAGCAAACTCATTTTAGCGTACTAAGGCCTCCCTTTCGGTGGGAATTCCATCATTCAAAGCTGAAGAAGATTCGCTGTGAGTTCCATCTGTTATAACCTCATCACATTTCTGCACTAATTCACAACCTACAGAGGCATTCAACTTTTTGTAGTGTCGTCATGACAGTCTTGGTGTCCTTCCATGAGTTTTAGACCGTTTTCCCTTGGTTACCCGCTTAAATGCATCATCTTATGCAACGTTTTGGTCCTTTCACCACTCTAAGTATCTCATGCTGACATCTGACTTTGAGAGCCCTCTGAGCATCATTCACACAACGGGGTACATCTTGATCGAATCAGAACATTAGCTGCATTTTCCTGTTTTTTAGATACTGTTTAGTTTTTGTTATCTTATTTTCATGCCATTTCAATTCCTAAACTGCCCCCCTCCCCCCTCAAATACAGTATTTTTAAGCTGAGCTCATTGTGAAGGAAGGAAAGTGTCACGACCCAATTTAGGAACGTGACCGGCGCTAAGGGGGAGAATTCCAAAGCAAGCCTTATCAGAATTCTATAGAAAATCGGGCAGAATTTCCTTTGTTTTTGGTCCTAATCCAGTTTTTCCCTGTCTCAGAAATCAGCAACAAAACTAATAACATCTTCAATACAAGACACAATATCCATTAACCATCTATTCGCCACGCAATAATACTAATTCATCAAAAAAATAAAATGGAAAGAAGTTTAATACTAATCACACGTCTATGCAAGAACGGAAGAATACTCAACTAGAAAAGTGACTATAGAGCGACTCTAAGAGTTCAAAGGAAATTCTATAACAATAGATAAGCTTACTGCCTGCATGAACAAGTACGAGCTCACCATGGAATGTCAACTTGCTAGCTTTAGTTAATGAAGTCCTTGCCAATATCACCTGTGTTCTCTGTAAAAATTTAGCGGGGAGTGAGACGTTAGCTCAGTGAGTAATAATACTTAACCACAACCATTTTAACAAGGGACAAGTCAGAAAACATGCTAGTATAATAATCAAATGATGAAATCAATGCCCTTTCATAAACGGTAACAATATTTAATCTTATTTGTCTCATGTAAGCAAAATCAATGTGAACTTTTATAAATAAACGCAGAAAAACACTTTCATATCAATCTTATATCTGGGAGGTTTTCAAGGATGAGTCATGTAATTAGTGTGGCCTTGTCTTTAAGAAGTAACCAATAATGGTGAACTCCTCATAAAGAAGTTAAATATTCATATTGGTAGATCCCTACTCGAGGGATATCGGTAATGTTATGCTAGTTCTACCTTTCCCCTAGCCAGGGCATTATCGGTAATATGTAACTACAAGGTGCACCAAGTCTAACGAACTTGCCGTTAGCTACGGGATTCATCAAGGTCTACTCCCATTTGTACTTTTCCTTGTAATCAATAGAAACATTTCAAAACGGTATAAGATATTCAAGTTCTTATCAAATCATAGTATATAAAACTTTAATCAAAACATATGTCAAAATACTATTTCTCAAGTGCATGTTAGACTCTTTCGATAACGGTAATCATATCTCAAGTGTCAATAAATATATCTTAATAAAAGGAGTTCATCTCAAATAACTATTTCAGTATCATATCAAGTAAAAAACTTGTCCCATATGCAAGTTCAAAACATTTCGATAAATCATTCACTTTATAAACCATGTATAAATCATGAAAGTAATAAAACATAAATCACTTTTTTTTTTCCTGCTAAAGACCAATATGCCTTTATTTAAATTAAGGATATTACAGAAACCCAACATTGGTGCAAGCGTGCTTGGGCGAGAGTACGAAAGGGGCAATATTACCTATCAAATCTTGATCAGTTCAAGCCATGCCGGTGCGGAAAATTTGCCTGTTTCAAATCAGAAGAAAACGGGAATGAGAATGTTGCTGAAGTGATCAAGAAAACTTTGTCAAATGTTTTTTCTTTCTCCAGGATTCTGATCATGGCGATGTCTATAAATAATGTAGAAGCACAACAAAAGGGGACTAGGACTTAACCCCAAATGTATATCAGAGATTGCCGCAACGCAATCCAGGCAAAAGGAGAATGTTTAAGCATGCACGACACTGTTTTACGTTCCCGCATATCTAAAGGCTATACAAATTATCTTACAAAAAAATTGGCTTTGCCATAGCTTATCCTTATGCTAGGTAATTGCATCTTGTCCAACAAATAAGCTCCTTTAACCCTACTAGGAAATTGATCTAGCCTGCCTTATGAAATGGGTTCGTTCCTCATTGTAGCAAGTTTAGCAAGATGATCGGCCACTGTGTTGGTTCTCTGTAGCAATGAGCGAAGCAAAAATCAACATTTTCTATTAAATCAGCAGTCTCGTCCACTATACTCTTCAGGTTGAGGTTTTGAGAGGTTCTATTCTTCGTTATATCAACACTGGAGAGTTGATTTTTGCATTTGTTACCCCCTTCAGTATTATTCTTCAGCAGAACAACATACTTAGCACCTGCTGCCTTAGCAACATTATGATCGGGAATAGCAAATGCAAAGATGAACTCTTCAGTGTTGTCCCTGGCGATGCCTCCCCAACAAGGCCACCCCCTTCCCCGCCAAATTCTTTTTTTAAAAAAAATATTTTTGGGAAATATTTCAATTTCTTTTTTAAAAAATCAGTTTTTACGCCACCCCCACTCCTACACCCCACCCCCACCCAGACTATCCCCTTCATTTTTTTTAAAAAAAGTTGTTTTTAGAAAATATTTCAAATTTTATTTTTTTCAATCTTACGCCACCCCTACCCCTCCCCCTCTCCCTCCCCCTCCACCCCCACTCCTACCTCCCGCCACCCCACCCAGGCTGTAACATCCGGCAAATTGAAATAACTATGAAGAGGCTTAGAATTGGAATTTATCATTTTTGGAAGGAATTCAAATCTGGAAAATTTGGTTAAGTATGAAAAAAAAATGAGTTTTTGGCCAACTTTGAACAGTCATAAATCCTAGTTAAGGATGATTTAGGTGTAGTTCCAGTTATGTTTGCGAATCTCATGGAATGATCTTTCCAACGCCACCGAGTTTGCTTGATTCCGAGTTCGTATGTGTGAGTTATGCCCTTTGGAAGTTGGGCAGTTGGCAGGGTATCCGTCCGGAAATTTTAAGGGCAGTTTGGTCTTTTTCATAACCAATTCTTTTGGTTATATAAATGTGTTAGACTGATATTTTTATCAGTTTTTACCATTTTAAAAGAGTGAGAGTGAGGGTTTTGAGTGAAGAAGAGAAGAAGAAGAGAAGAAGAGGAGGAGAAAGAGAAGATCAAGCAAGGAAATCGTCGTGGTATCGTTGGGGGTGACCCCTATTAAGGTATGTGAGTTCATAGTGTTGGTTGGTTCTTTCCCCCACACGCCAAACTCATTTTTATTATTGAGAAAAGATTGATTATGTTTGTTGAAGTTGTTGGTTGTATTTGTTAAAGTTGTTGGGTGTGTTTGTGTTGAAGTTCTTGTTGATTTGGGACTTGTTTCCGGTTGTGTTTATGAGTTGAAATCTATTGTATGTTGAGGGGTTTATGATTCTAAGTGTTTGGGGCTGGAACCATTGAAGTTAAGGAGGTTTAGAGTTGGAAAAATGAAGGAGAAGAGTCGAATTTTTTGGGTGAAATGGCTGGCGCGTAGAGTTGGAAAAATGAAGGTGAAGAGTCGAATTTTTTGGGTGAAATGGCTGGGGCGTCGCGCCAGCCAGCGCTCCCCAACAGGGGTTCTGAAGTTTTCCCCTTGGCATGGCACGTCTCTCAGAGCGCCCAGCAGGCTCCTCTGAAGTTTTAGGGCTGGCGCCCCGCGCCTCTCAGAGCGCCAAGGACGCCAACCTTTCCCATTCATTCCCCACTTTCTCATGCATGTTCCATGGTATTATATCTATGTTTCATAGTTGTTTCCGACACACCGACGTACGTCTAAATGTCAAGAACTCTTCCATAACATGTGATCAAACACCTTGAATTCATAATCCAATTCAAGGAGAGTTAGTATAAAGTCAAAGTGAAGTTAGAGTCAGGTCAAGCAAAGTTAAGAAGTAAGTCCAAGCAAGTATTTAAAGCTTTTCAAGAGTTGTTATTGAACGTTTTAACTTCGTTTTAAGGCTCAAGTTTCAAGTCAAGTAAAGAGTCTCAAGTTCCAAGTTAAGTATAGAGTTTCAAGTTAAGTATAGAGTTTCAAGTTAAGTATAGAGTTCCAAGTTAAATATAGAGTTTCAAGTTAAGTATAGAGTTCCAAGTAAAGAGTCTCGAGTTTCAAGTTAAGTTAAGAGTTTAAAGTTGAGTTCATTTCTCAAAAACTATTAGGGAACTAAGTATTCCCAAAGAAGTTTATAAATGTTTTCACATTTAAGATGAGAGGAAACTGAGATTTCCAAAAGAGTTTTGAGCATTTTGAGTACTATCTCTTTTAAGAAAAAAATGAGTTTTGCGAAAGAGTTTCTACAATATGATTAGTATGACAAATCGAGTATGTCATCAATGTTTAAACAATATGGTCTCTAATTATACCATCAATGTTTAAGCAGTATGAATATCCCGAGTCATCAATGATTATATTAAAAATATGGTTTTGAGATGTTCTTTTTAAAAAGAGTTTTCAAGAGCCTTTTTGGCTAGTTTTGAGTAATTATCTCAACTAAAGAAAGATGTGTTTAAAACACTTATGAATTAAAGTATTTTTGGAAGTAGTCTTGAGCACCGAATTGGGGATACGAGTTCATATTAACTCAATTCTCCGTAAGAACCATGTAGCCAAACATGGGATTTCTCGGGTCATACTTTTTAGATGACCACGAAAGTTAAGCTAGTGGATCCACTAAGCAAAAGTTAAAGTAAGGTCCTATATCACGGCAAGGTATAGGATGGTCCTCGGGCAACGTGAGGTAAAACGTTGTATCATCACTAGGACTCATAGTGGTGGTTATCGGTTAGAGAAACTCCCACAGTAGAAACTGCATGATTCCTCAAGGGGTTCTTCTTAGTGTGGATGGGGGTATGAGACTTCATTCATGCATTGCACAAGTAGACTTTGAGAGGAAGCATGGTATTTTCATGATATTATAAATATGATTTTGACGTCATGTTTTAAATAGTTTTGCAAGCTTTATATATATTGCATGTGTCTCATTGCTTTATATTGAGTTCAGTTATTCATGAGTTGAACAGAGCCAAGGTAAGTTCTCTTTTGTATCCCTTTCAAGCTTAAGTTGTTGTTTAGCGGTCCAGCTCGCATACTCGTACATTCCATGTACTGATGTCAGTTGGCCTGTATCGTTTTATGATGTAGACGCAGGTACCCCGAATCAGCATCCAGCACGCCGTTGATCCAGCTGAGCACTCCAGAGTCAGCGGTGAGCCTCTTTGCATTCCAGAGGACTCAGTTATTTTGTTCTCCTAGTTTTGTTTTATTAGGATGTTGTGGGGTCTGTCCCAACATCCATCTCAATATTTTAGAGGCTTCATAGACAGTCAGTCAGTTAGTTTTGAGTCTCTCATTTATGTATATATATAAGTATTCTACTTTGAGACTCGAGTTGCCTTTCGGCCAGATTTTATCAATTGGGTTGTTTTATAACCTTTCATTGCATTGAGTTATTCTATTGAGTTAGGTTTCCACTAAGTTAAGATAGCCAGGCCAAGGGTTCGCTTGGGGGCCAACAATGGTCTTCGAGTGCCAGCCACGTCCAGGGTGTAGGCTCGGGGCGTGACACAGGCCATCCTGCCAAATTATTTTTTTTGGGAAATATTTCAAATTTAGTATTTTTTCATTTTTTATGCCACCCATCCCCTATCCCCTACCCCCTCCCCCTCCCCCCTATGCGCCACCCTCACCCAGGCCACCTCCATGCCCGCCCCATCAATTTTTTTAAAAAAATTGTTTTTGAAAAATATTTCAAATTTTTAAAAAAAATCATTTTTATGCTCCCCCCTCCTCGCGACCCCGACAATTTTTTTTAAAAAAAGTTGTTTTCCTGGGTCAGGTCTTAGGTCGAAAGTCTAGGTTAGGTCCTGAGTTAGATCTCAGAGTAGGATTTTGGAATGGTCATCGGAGACTTTTCCTAGTTGAGGTTGGGTCCTAGATCAATTATCAGTATTGATTTTCGGATCAGAAATTATTTTCCTAAAGAGTACTTTTTAGTCTTAAGCCAAAAATAAAAGATATTTTTTCATTCACCAACTAAACATTAAAAAATATTTTCTAGAAAATATTTTCTACTCACCTATCAAACATAAGAAAATAAGTTAGAAATCCACTGATTTTCTAAGAAAACATCTTCCTTTCATACCAATCATACCCTTGGTCTCAACTTTTCTACCACATTACATGGTTCATTCCGTAAGTGAAGATTCATTTTTTGAAGTTGGAAAGTTTTTTCCGTAACGACTTTGATGTTCCAACTTATTGTTACTTTGTTATATTCTAGGTGTTTTGATGATCCTCACAAATGCATGGACCTGGTCCCTGGCAGAGTGCTCTCGTCCAGATACAAATAAAGTACAACTGTAAAGCTGTCATGTCAGGTGATAGGTGAAAAGTGCAGTGTCCTACACCAATAGAAAGAGCGGATGAGATTGTATGCTTCAGTGTCTCACAAATGCAGGGACTTGGTCCTAAGGAGAGTTTTCTCGTCCAGATCTATAATGGGGTACAACTGGAAAGCTGCCCGCGTCAAAAGTTGGTGAAGCCGTAAAAAATACTACACCAATTAAAAGGAACGAGGTTGTTTGTCCAATGTGCATTAACTCTTTATGGTTGAGTTAGTCAATATGACAAACAACAAACTAATTCATTCATTCAAAAGGAGAGAGAGTCAGCACGTCTTCTTAAGAAGTTACGAAGAAAAGTCTGTAAGGGACTTGGTCCCTGCAAGACTGCGTACGTGAAAGGACAACAGTGCAACTGTAAAGCTATCACTTCTGATGTGACAGGTGCACGTCTTTACAAAGAAGGCAGGCTCTTAGACAATGGGTTGTCCCAAGGAGTTTATGTTCATTTTCATTATATTATCTCTTTCCAAAATACACAAACTCAAGACTTGGCAAAACAAAAACTTGGATTTTCTCTGAAAATTCATAAGCTTTAAAAGAAGGCCATCTTCAAGGAAGAACAATGCTCATGCTCAACAAAGGGACCTGATAGTTTTTGCAACTTGAAAATTCTCAAGAACACTTGCAAAGACTCACTTTCAAGAAGTATTCTCCGGCAAGCACAACAAGGACCTGATCAAGCTGCAACTATCAGCGTGTGTCTTAGGAGTTATACTTTCGTGTATATATTGTAAATCTGTTCCTAGTTTATAAAGGATTCAAATATTTGTTTTGGTTTTTAAAAACCTAAATCAGTTGAGTTTAACTGGTTTAGTGGGCAGCATTGGTTTGCTGCTTAGTCAAATTCTAAGTCATCTAGGAGCTAGTTGATTTAGTGGGCGGTGTGGTATCCGCTTAGCAAAGTCTAAGTTATCTAGGGGTGATAGCTTAGTGGGCATTGTTGTATCTGCTTTGGCTCGTCTAAGTGATAGGAGGTATTACTTAGTGTTGGAGATTAGCAGGCTAATCTCATTTTGTAAACTGGCTTTTACTTTTGCTTGGAGAATATTAGTAGAAGCAGTTTGAAAAGTCTTGTGTGACAGGTCGTGGTTTTACTCCCTTGAGCAAGGAGGTTTCCACGTAAAATCATTGTGCTTGATTTACTTTGTGTTATTCATTTTCTGCACTTTATTCTGTCGGGGACCTGGTCCCAAGAACACTGGTGGACGCGTACATTCCAACATACTTCATTCCTCTAAGATAAAAATATATGTTTTTTTTGCCATATCTACAAGAGAACATCGTCTTCCACAATTCCCAGCAAACTAATATTGGAATTATTTGAATAATCATTCTGTGTATTGCATTATGTCCAGGTGTAACTTGCTTACTATTAGTTAAGTGATGATATGAGAAATCAACTTGTAATTTATTTCTTTAATCCATTAGCTTATAACTAGAGTTAAATGAATAAGAGTTGCATCTTTAGTGACCAGAACTAGAAATTCTAATAAGATGATTCGAAAACAAATTCCAACATTAATGCAACAATCTAAAGCAATTTTTGTGTCACCTTTGCCGTCATACTAGAAACTTTCCTTATTAAACACATAAAAAGTTTGTTTCAATTTTTTTTTTGCATAATTTGGGATTGTGTAGAGGAGATTTAAGTTGGTCGAGATTGAAAAAAATCAACCGACAATGCATAACTAATGTAACGTATATAAAGGCATATACATGATGTTTATTAACCTTCGCTTCCTTTGTCACATATCACTACTTTTTTGTTCTTTTTGGTTTAAGTATTGGATATTTTATTGATAGCTTCCAAAATCAAAACAAGAAATTCACATATCACTACTTAATTTCCTTCTTCAAAGACAATTACATTTAATAATAGCTTTTTCTTTTTTTTCTTTTGGTTGAATATTGAATTAGAATTGGATTTTCTATGGTAATTAAGTCCGATTGAAATTGTACTACATAAATTATTAATGCATAGGATTTCTTGGAGAAAGGTTTATTTATATGTGATATTATTTATATAAAGGATTTCTTGGGGAAAGGTTTATTTATACGTGATATATTATTTATATAAAGGGCATTGAAAAAGGTTTTATACTAAGTTTTTCATTATAATAAGAAAATATTTTGTTGAACAAACTGTTTTCTTCTGAGTTGATAAAAAAGGTCTAATATGGTGAAAGAGGATGATGATGAATTTTCATTCACAACGGTTATTGTTTACTTAGGTTTGTATGGTATTGGTCTAGGTTTGGAAGCTGGTTTTGATTCTATTGATAATTATAGAAAGCATCGCAAGCTCGAGAAGGAGAAGAATGCCATCAAGAAAGAGCAGAATGCCAAGTTGCAAGTATTACGAGGGACTTCTCAACAACGTGAAGATCACATTTTGGCAGAAAGGGAAAGTTGTTTTCCTCGATATCCGTATAGCTATTCCACCCCGCTTAGCGGAATCAGCTTAGTGGAAATGGAAAGGAAAAAAGAAGGAAATAAGTAGTCTTAGTTTATCTTTTATATTACAAGTTTTTTTCCCTCTAATTTAGGATTAATGTTCTATTTGCCGTTTTTTTTAATGCAATTTCTATATATGTTTTTAAAAAAAAATTAAGGTACTATTTGGTGTCTTTTTCTTATGCTTCTTTTTTGTGTTGTCTTTTTGATCACTAATTTATGTTCAATTCAATAATTGATTTAGGTTACGATCCAAATTTTAAGCTCGATTAACTTTTGTCAAAGTTCTCTTTTCTTGACGATCGTATCTCAGAAGGTAACTGCATCTTGTCTAGCAAATAAGCTCCTCTAGCTAATTTTGCAAGATGATTGCTTTTTTGTAGCAACGAGTGAAGCAAAAATCAGCATTCCTTACTAACTCGACTCTTCACGTTGGGGTTTTGAGAGCCAATTTGCTTAATTTAAGCAAATGTCAAGGCTTTTATGCCCCTATGTACTTATAAGTTAATTCTCATGATAAATGTTAAAAATAATTGGTTACATAGTAAACCGTTTAACGCTTTTCTGCCCCTATGTAGATTATCAGAGCCAAAGCAAACAGGGATCGCTCACCCTTTAATTTAATGAGCCCCATATATACTATACGAAAATACTTGGTTGAAAGTTTGAAAGAGAACTATTTTCTTTGTTCGGTTTATTGTGAGTTGAAATATTGTGTCATTATGATAATTTCTTTAAAATTAATTTCCATGAGAGGAAAATATACAACTAACCAACCTCTTTAATTTCTTCTTACATAAAAACAAAAGATGCAATATTGATTTAATTATAGCGTTTAAAAGGAAAATTCAATAGTTTTAGTCAAAATTCATTGACAGTAGTAATAAATATACAAAATCTGTATAAATTTATTCAAAGCTCAGTTACCAATATTTAATGTCATTATTATAGATATTTGAATCCATAGTTCAAATATGGCTTGCTAAAATCCCAAATTATCTTTCACATTGTCTGTATATAACCTCCGAAATATTTCTTGGATAAACGTATATGCATATATATTTAAAAATATTATCAAATGATTAATGACGATCTAAATTTAATTTATTTTTTCTAAAAACAAACAATCCCACCCCGCCAAAAAATAATAATAATGATTTTGTAGAATGTTTTTTAATAATGTCTGAAGTCACATTATGAATTAATGAAATACTATTGTGTGAATATATGTCGTAGTTAAAAGGATTTTCATATTTTGTTTTGTTATTTCCATCACCAAATTCACTAGTTTTACATTAATAGTCAGCCTCTGCAATCGTATTATGTAGATAGGTGATTTTTTTTTATATACATATTACGTATTGAATCCCTTTATATACTTACTCCTATATTTTCATATTATGTTTTGTTATCTCCCTCACCAAATTCGCTATTTTCCTCTACTGGGGATTTGTCATGACCCGAGGTTACCCCCGAGACGCGGACACGGGACCTAGGATTACAAGTGACCCCAAGCTAACCTTGCTGGCATATGATGAGCATACTAAAAACAAACTGAGAAATAATAATGATGCGGAAGCTAATAATATGTAAATCTGAAATAGTGGGGAATACCCATATACTAAAACTGACTATATGAAATCTGAGAGTTTAATACAAAAGAGACATCAAACTCAATTACTAAGTTGATTCTAACTATGTCTGAAAATATATAGCCTCTACTGACTAGAAGTGCTGGGACAGGCCCCAACTAAGTCTAGTAAAACTGAAACTAAAAGACTGAAAATACTGAAATAGAACATGACTATGGTCCTCGGAGAATGAGGACTCACCACTGATTCTGCTGAATTGGAGATCGGGAACTGATCTATGCGCGATCTTGATGCTAAGAATCTGAACCTACATCACGAGAAGATGTAGCGCAGAGTATGCGTCAGTACTTGAAAGGTACTGAGCATAAAGGATAGAGTAAAGTTGAATAAAACATATAACTGAACAAGCAATAAAGCAAGTATAATATGCATAAGATGAGATACTAAATCTGAACTAACTGAATGCAATGACCAATTTATAACATGCTGACTGAATACTGAATAAACTATAAATGTGGTCAATGCAATAGAGTCTTACTGAACTGTGGGAGCTACTAATAACCGACAATAAAACCACATGAGCTTAATGTGGAGTCCGATGTATATGCCCCTTCGAAAGGACCCAATATACTCGGCCAAAGGTATAGAGGCATGCTGGCGTGATCACTAAATGATGCCCACGGAAGGGACTTAAACCTACGTGGCTCGTAGTTCTGGGACTATATGGGTACGCTGAACCCTAGTCCAACTCGATATAATGCTACTCCCAATAGATTAAGTGATTAACACATTATGACTGAATCTATGTAATATTGGATAGCTCAAAACTGAACATGCAAAACTGAGAATACAACAATTAATCTGATAATGATGCATTCATAAACTGAGGCATGCATAACTGAATACTGAAATATCTGACCTAGCATGTGTAATTCAAGAACTAAAGAAATACATAGCTAGGGTTATGAAATTCATGTAATAAACTGAGCAATAACATGATAATCTGATTTGGAACATTTAAATAACTAATTCATGATGATCTGTTGAAATTCTAGAAACCATAGGTCTGTTCATAATCATGGAATCAAGAATCGGACTGAATTATAGGGACCTAATGGGAGAAAGGAACCCACTAGTGAAATCGCACATACCTGGTGACGAATTCCACAGAGAAATCTTTCGATTTTGGGGTTGAAACTGATGGAAACTTGTTGCGTTCTTTAACTAGGGTTCTTGGCCTTTTTCTCCTCTCTTGCTTCTAATTTTCAATGTTTTGATTAATGATATGACTTAGGTAAGTTCTAGTTATGTTTCTAGGCTTAAACCTACTAAAATCTCATAATTTAGGGTCTAAACAACGTAGTTCAGGGGTCCAACAAAATAGGAAAAGATCAAAAGACCCCCGACTTAATTGCTATCGGAGTGATCGACGGACGGGACCTACGGTCCGTAGGTCAATCTACGGTCCGTAGATTGGGGTCGTAGGTCAAGTCTGCCCGACAGAGCTTCACTAAAATGAGCATAACTTTTTACTCGGAGGTCGGATTTTAGCAAATTCTGTGGTGTTGGAAAGAGAATTCAATTATATATCATATCATAAGTCATGGGACACATAATTCCTTTTGTGCTGAGAGTTATGACCATTTGAATTTGACCCAATCAATAATTTTTCTCTAACTGGCTACTGACCCTCACCTACAGTCAGACCTACGGACCGTGGATCGAACGACGATCCGTGCTGGTCAGACGTCATTTGCGTCAGAGGCTGGGTAAAGGGGCCCTCAATCCATGGACATAGACCACGGACCGTGGTCTAACCTACAGACTGTGGGTCTGTCCGTGGGTCGAGATTTAGCTGATTTTCTGAGCTGGATTTGGGGAGGGGTTGCAGTGGTGAACCACAGACCACCAGCACGAGCCGTGGTCTGACCTACGGTCCGTGGATGGCAACCATAGGTTGCACCTGCAACTTCTCAAAATCTGCATTTTTGGTCTGTTTCGGATACGGGGTGTTACAGGATTAGGGCTTAGTGCTTATGCACACGTTAAGTTCAAGTAATATCAATACATACCTTTTGGTACATATAAACCTTATAACATGTCATATTTTGTTTTGTTATTCCCGTCACCAAATTCACTAGTCTTTTATTGACGGTTAGCCTACTGCAATTGTTTTCCTTTATCGAGCCTTAAGACTAAAAGCTCATGCACGTAAAATTTAAGTAATACACATCATCATTAGTGGCAAATCCCGATATATTAAAAAGTAAATTTTACAGAAATCACATAGTTTTAATATGATATTACAATCTATCCCTCTTTAGTTTGTACTTACATTAATCCCTTAAAAAGTAATACAAACCGGATACATTAATATTTAGCTCGAATACATTAAAGAGTATTTCAGATACATTATAACATAAACTGGATACATTATATGTAGCTCGGATACATTAAAAACTTGCTCGAATACATTATAAAATAAATCGGATACATAATATGTAGCTCAGATACATTAAATACTGGCTCGGATACATTAATATTTAGCTCGAATACATTAAAGAGTATTTCAGATACATTATAACATAAACTAGATACATTATATGTAGCTCGGATACTTTAAAAACTAGCTCGAATACATTATAAAATAAACCGGATACATAATATGTAGCTCAGATACATTAAATACTGGCTCGGATACATTAATATGTAGCTCGGATACATTAAAGAAATAAGAGATTTTAGAGGTTTTTAGAAATAGAAGGGGATATTGAAAATAAGGGAAACATAAGACGTGTATTTCAGTAATTTTTTCTATTAAAAAAGAGCCAACTATCACCAATTCACTGAAAAAATATAGATACTATGTGTTGTGTTGAATCCCTAAATATTATACCAAATGATTAAGACGATCCACATTCATATTTTTTCTATAAAAATTACCCCCTTACAAAAAAAAAGATTTTTGTAGAATGTTTTAAATAAGTCCTGAAATCACGTTATGAATTAATAAAATACTATTGAGTGTATATGAATGTTTTAAATAAGTCCTGAAGTCAGTATTTTGTTTTGTTATTTCCATCACAAATTCACCATACGTTAACAGTCGGCCTACTGCAATCATCTTCCTCTATCGTGGCTTAGCACTAAAAGTTTAACTAATATTCATCATCATCAATGACAGAACAACATGTATTCAAAAGGTGTCAACTGACACCACTTCACTGAAAAAGTATATTATGTAGATATGTGAAAAAATTTATCACGACAATAAAATCAGCTTTTAGCGATAAAAAATATACACATTTATAAAGAGTGCTAAAGTCTTTACCAATATTAGTGAATTTTCATTAGATCCAATGTCGTTAAATGCTTTAGGGACATTTACAAAGAGTGCTAATTGCCACTATATTTAGTGACAATTAAGCTATTACAGTTAATTAATTACAGCTAAAGATCATTTTTGGTGTACTGATTAATATACATAGTACGTATTGAATCCCTTTATATATTTACTCGTATATTTTTTTGGATTTTGTTTTTGTTATCTCCATTACCAAATTCGCCAATTTTACGTTAGTAGTTAGCCTACTGCAATCGTTTTCCTCTAACGGGGATTATGACTGAGCTCATACCTGTAAAGTTCAAGTAATATCAATATGTACCTTATGGTACAATATTAACCTTTCAACATGATATATATCATTTTGTTATTCCCATTACCAAATTCACCAATTTTTTTATTGACTATCAGCCTAGTGCAATTGTTTTCTTCTATCAAGACTTAGGACTGAAAACTCATGCACGTAAAATTTAAGCAATACACATCGTTATGAGTTGCAGAGCCACATGTATTCAAAAAGAGTATAACACCAGTTCACGATACTATGTGTGTTGTTAATCCCTAAATATTATATCAAATGATTAAGGACGATTCAAAATCATAATTTGAGTGAATTATCTTAAAATTAATTTTCCATGAGAGGAAAATATTCAACTGGCAAACCTCATTAATTTCTTCTTACTTAAAAACAAAAGATGCAATATTCATTTAATTATTGCACTTAAAAGTCAATTCAACAACTTTAGTCAAAGTTCATTGATTGTATTAATAAATATAGATAATCTGTATAAAATTGTATTATGGCAAGTAAAGTATAACTCTGCATAAACCATTTGTAGCTGTCATTCCCATTTTAAACTTGCAGAGGAAAACAACGTTTTGAGAAAACACACAAGAAGTACTTCTTCATGTCCTAAAAAGAACCAAAATTCACTGTTTGTTTGGTGAATTATCCATTTTAAAGAATCCATGGAAGATCCAACTATCGATGAAAGAGAGGAGTTGTTGGTTTCACCACTTGGTGGAATCCCACTACTAACGAATGCTCATTTCTTAAATCCAATTCTGCTTCAATTGAAGGATCGAATTTGAAACCTCCTTCAATCCCCTTTCCATCCAAATCGGATTGGCCATTGAAAGTCTTATTTCATGGTTGTAATGGATGGAGGGATCAACAAATGAAATGGAAAGAATGGGTTGAAACGATGGAGGCTAACCATCGCCCTGTATGGATAGCTGCAAAAATTTACGGAGCGCTCAAAAGTTTAATTTATAGAGTCCAGACCGATCAAAATTTAATTTTTGGGTTGGTAGAGAGGTGGTCTTGTGAGACTAACAATTTTATGTTTCCGTAGGGTGAAGATACTGTTAGTCTGATGATTTTGGGTGACTCTGTTAATTAGTCCCCCCCTTCAATCCCCTGAGTTGGTAGAGATTGAAGAATATCCTGAAAATGCGCGAAAAGAGCTTATCGGATTGAAGACTAATAATCGCAGTAGGTGGTTGAATTTCTTCATGAAGACTAGTAGCTAGGGATTATGAACATGAGGCTTTTCTTTCTCTTTGGTTATCAAGATTTGTGTTTCCATGTAAAATAGGTGCTCCTATTTTCTCAGTAATTGTTAATCTGGCTAGAGGTAGGCGACTAGCGCTTGCTCCTGCTATTCTTGCTAGTATATATAGGGACTTGGGGTCGTTGAGAAAGGCTATGATAGAGACAGAATTGACATTCATAAACTTAATCTTTGGTCGCCATTGTTCTTTGTTCACTGAATGCACAGTGTTCCCTTAAGGAAATTATTCCCCTCAAGTACCCGAGGTTAATGGAATATATCCTCCCAGGATAAAACAATCTTACTCACCGGTATATCGGTACCTAAAACCACAGTGTCAGCGAACCACTCAACGACAGTAAATCACAATTTGAATACTAGATTTAGTAGTAGTAGTAGTAGTAAAAGTCCAGAAAAATTTGTTCTGCTAAAATGAGAGGAAATCCCTCAATTTATACAAAACAAAGGATAGTGTGAAAAAGGTTCTTATTGTGCCTTACCGGAAAGGTCACAAACCTTTGGAAAAGTCACAATCTTTCGGAAATGTCACAACCTTTCATAAAAGTCACAACTTTTCATAAAAGTCAAAACTTTTCATAAAAGTTACAACTCTTTATAAAAGTCGCAACTTTTCATAAAAGTCACAACTTTTCATAAAAGTCACAACTCTTCATAAAAGTCGCAACTCTTCATTTTCCATTCACACCTTTTAAAACCCAACAATCCCTCGCATGAATGGAAGGGGGGGGGGGGAGGACTCTAAGACAAAGAAACGGACAAGTATGTGTACTTTACAAGCAAGAATTAATTGCATATGGATAAGTAGGTTTCCCCTTGGACTTTCCGTAGTGAACATATGTCGGATATACTCGGTCAATCGGTAGATGCGATATCTTTAAACCGTCGAGCTTTGGTGTATACCTAGACAACCATATGTCACACAATTAACCATTTATGGTTATTACAGTTGTGTTCGTTTCACCCATGAACACCTCCTGGTTTCATGAGTGTATAAAGAATAGGCTTTTGACAGTAATTCTCTTTGAAATGACTTACACTTGACACTCAAATAGGTGATTTCTAACCGTGTCATCACGTAAATACATTATTTGGTCAAGTCTGCCAAACTTAGGAAATCATTAAAAACATTAAGCTTTATTAACTCATTAACAAGCCTTAATGTCTTATCCTTGTTCCTGAGCATTGTCTTTATCATGAGAATGGATTGAGTTGGTTGACAATGCCGAACCGTTAGTCACAACTTTGTTTTTCTCCTTGAACAGAGCTCTTGGGATCTCCAGTCTGCTAGGTAGAGTTACCGCCATGATGATTTGTCCTAAGCCGTAGACCCATTAGATGATCTTTCAACTTTCTCTCTAGCTAGGCCTTTTTGTAAGTAGATCCGACACATTATCCTTTGACTTTACATAGTCAATTGTGATAATTCCACTAGAGAGTAGTTTTTTTCTAACGGTATTATGTCTATCTCTTATATGATGAGACTTTCTGTTATACATCATGCTTCATGCCCTACCTATTGCATCTTGACTATCAAAGTGTATGCATACTGACGCCAAAGGTTTGTGCCAAAATAGAATATCTATCAAGAAATTTCGGAGTCTTTCAACTTATTCACCGGCCTTATCTAGAGCACCTAACTCAGAGATCATTATAAAGCTAGCGATACATGTCTTTTTTGGAAAATTTCCTAGAGGTGCATAATTTACTACACAGTTCTGGAAATCTTTTCAGAAGGGCTTGGGTTCGAAGGTGAACTTAAGTACTGCCTTTCATCCTCAGACAAATAGGCAAACAGAGAGCACTATTCAGACCTTAGAGGATATGTTGAGGGTGTGTGTGATTGATTTCAAAGGTAATTGGGATGATCACCTACCTCTATTTGAGTTTTCTTACAACAAGAGTTACCACTCGAGCATCCAAATGGCTCCTTATGAAGCTCTTTATGGGCTAAGATGCAGATCTCCTATTGGATGGTTTAAAGTTGGTGAAATAGGGTTGATAGGACCAGATTTAGTTCATCAAGCTATGGAGAAGGTGAAAGTGATTTAAGAGAGGTTGAAACGGCACATAGTCGTCAGAAATTCTACATTATGTTAGGGGAAGAAAGTTAGAATTTAAAGTAGATGATTTGGTGTATTTAAAAGTTTCACCCATGAAGGGTGTTATGAGGTTTGGTAAGAAGGGGAAACTTAGTCCCCGATATAATTGGACCTTATTGAATATCCAAGAGGATCGATAATGTAGCTTATGAGTTAGAGCTACCACAATAGTTAGTCGCGGTTCATCCGGTGTTTCACATCTCTATGTTGAAGAAGTCCATGGGCGATCCATCATTGATCATACCAACTGAAGATATTGGGATCAAGGATAGCTTATCTTATGAGGAGATTTTGGTTCAAATTCTAGATCGCCAAGTTCGCAAGTTGAGAACAAAAGAGGTAGCATCAGTCAAAGTCCTTTGGAGGAACCAATTTATTGAGAAAGCTACTTGGGAAGCTGGGGAAGATATGAAGAAGAGGTATCCACATCTCTTCGAATTCGGAGAAGTTCCAAATGAAGGTACTAATCCTTTCTTGGTATTTATTTGGTAAGTTAGCATGTTGTAATTGCATTGCTTGATTGGGTGTTTGAGTTGTTACATGTTACACCCTTAGCCTAGTAAGAGTAATCTCATTCGAGGACGAATGATTCCAAGGGGGATAGATTGTAACATCTAACAAATTGAAATAATTAGGAGGAATCTAAGAATTGGAAATAGTGACTTTTGGAAAGAATTGAAATCTGAAAATTTGTTTAAGTTAGGAAAAGTTGAGTCTTTGGTCAACTTCAAACGGCCATAACTCCTAGCTCAGGATGAATTAGGTGTATTTCCCTATATGGTTGGAAATCTCTTGGAATAATCTTTCCAACGCCGCCAAGTTTGTGTGATTCCGAGTTCGTATGAGTAATTATGCCCTTTGGAAGTTGGGTTGTTGGAATAAGAAAAGTCCAATCCAGATTTTGAAAGGGTAGTTTGGTATTTTCCTTATACAATTAATTTATTTCATTTTTCGTAATTAAGTTAGGGTCTAATCAAAATTAGATCATTTTATACTTTTACCAAAATACGCTAGGGCTTGGAGAAAAGAGAAAAGGAGAAGAGAAGCAAGATTCGCCAAGATTGTCGAGTTTAGCTTGTGGATTTCATCGGGGGGGATCCCTACAAGGTATGTGAGATCACATAGCATTGGGTAAGTTCATCCACGCGCCAATCATGATTCAATACAGCGAAATATGTTTGATTTGAAAGTAAATCCTTTGAGTTCTTGATGAAATTCGTTGGAATTCTTGTGGATTGTGTTGTCGAAGTTTCTTGAGGTTTGATTCATGTTTCCAGGTGAAATTTTGGGTTGAATCTATCATATATTGAGGGTATAAGTTATTCTAAGTGTTTGGGGAAGAACCACTGAAGTTTAGAGGGTTTAAAGATGAAAAATGAAGGAGAAAAATTGGGGATTTTCTGGGCAAGCGATTGGGGCGCCGCGCCTGCCAGAGCGCCATAAAAGTTCCTCACAACTTTGGCCTCTAGCGCATCACCCTAGACAAAGCGCCCAAGGGAGTCCTCTGAACTTTGAGGGTTGGCGCCCCGCGTCTCTCAGAGCGCCAGGGACGCCAGTTCTCCCTATTTCTTCCCCACCTTTTAATCCTTGTTCCTTAGCAATGTACCTATGTTTTCTAGTTGATTCAAACACTCTAAGGTACATCTAAACATCATGAAATCATCCATAAACATGAGATCATAAACCTTTAATCCATAATCGAATTCAAGAAAAGTTAAGATCAAAGTCAAGAGAAGTAAGAGTCAAGTCAAGATAAGTTCTTAGAGTTTTCCAGACCTTTTCCAAATGTTTTGACTTTGTTTTAAGACTTAAAGTTCAAGTTCATTAAAGATTAAAGAGTAAAACTTGCAGTTCATTTCTTCAAAAGTATATGGGGACTATGTATTCCCAAAGGGTTTAAAATGTTTTCATATTTAAACAAGAAAGGAAACCTCGATTTCCAAAGAGCCTTCGGGCTAGTTTTCAGAAAAGAGTAATCGCTTTCTAAATGAAGCAAGAGAGGAAACTTTGATTTCCGAGATAGCCTTTGAGCTAAGTTTTTGAGCACTAATCTCAAATCACAGAAAGAAGTATGTTTTTAAACATAAGAGATAATATAATATTTTTGGGAGTAGTATTGTGTTTTTAAATATAAGAGCTAATATAATATTTTTGGGAGTAGTATTGAGCACTGATATTGTAACGACCCTAAAAACAAACTAGAGTAACTAGAGCCTAACATGTGTTCGTTTGTGATCGTGTTGAGTGTTGATGGTATTTCGTGTGGTTCCTGACGGGGCTGCCCAAGTGAAGAGTTTTTAAGTAATTTTGTTTTTATGTGCCATATATATATATATATATATATATATATATATATA
>JAJOOO010001633.1:0-26151 GCA_029582685.1 Solanum piurae
AATTCTCTCTTCTAATTCAACTTTCATATTTGTGTAATACACTTTTAATACAAGTTTAATTCATTTTACAGTTTATTGGTTGATTTGTTACGATTAGATTACTTGTTTAATTCATTATTGATACAAAGTTTATTCAATTTACAAATAATAAGATGCTCTTTTGTTTGCCACATTTTGCATACTCCATAATATCTGATAATATTGAATCATTAATGTCAAAGAGAAACCAAACTAAAGATGTTGGCAGTTTCACCACAACTTATTCTACTTAATTGCTTCTCTTTCTTTTGAGAGATTGAATAAGAGCTCATAAAAAAAGTGTGTAGATAGTAAGAAAGGAAGAAAAAGTGTGCGCGAGAGAGAAAAGAAAAAGAGCGAAGGAGAGAGAAAAAAAAGAGCGAGAGAGACACTTTAATAAAATACATAGTATTGTTATATATTGCTATAAATGGTAATAATTAAAGAGTATATTTAAAATAAGTAATTATTTTTTAAAAAGGATCCACTTAAGTAATTAATCCAACAAAATTATCTATATAATATTTATTAAGTTTGATTTCAAGTAAAAACATAAATAACTAAATAGAAATATTAACCTAATTGTTTTTCAATGATCATAATAAAACACAAAAACTATAATAATATTCCATAGGCTATGACCTATGTAGTGATTCCCTAAAATTTTAGGAACTTTAATTTAGGTAGTACATATTTTATAAACATAATTTGTATTTAAATTGTAATATTTCAAACTTTAAATATATTTTGACAGTAAACTCTTGTTATTTTTAATACTCTATTTTATTTTTATTTTTTAATTAATTTTTATTTGGCCCACGGGCCGGCCCTGCCCATATTTCTTAAGCCCCACAAATCGACAGACTTATTCAGGCCGGATTAAAGAATCTTTTTCTTAAATGGGCTCCAAAAAACGTAGTCCAGTCCTATCAAATCATGGGTTAGGTCAGGCTAGCCCAACGGGCCTAGCCCATATTAACGGCTCTAGCTGTGTGGTGCATTTGTTCTATATCCGAGAGACCTGGCATCATGTTAATACTGTCAATTATACACTGAATAAAATTGTTCTTCTTAAAGCCCAGACCAAAGACTTAGATTTTTAGAGAAGTTGTGAGTTGAGTCAGACATTGTGTACATAAAGACAACGTATCAATTTTATTTGTTTTTATGTTCTTTTGGTTTAAAGAGAGTACTCTATTTTTTAATGACATTTGATATTAATTTATGTTAACTTCTTTAATTATTTACTTAAATCTTTGTATTTTTAATTCTAAAATATTTCATTAATTTAATTATGAATGTATTGGTAATCTAATTACTATAAAATTAGCATGAAAATTAGTTGTACCTTAATTTTATATAAGCTACAACCTCTGCAAAATTGATTATTATAATTTTATCAAAAGTATTGAGGAAGTTATAACCCCCAACGAAATGAAGTACTTGAATTTAATGGTTGGGGTTATAAACGCCCGCAAAATGAAATAAAATCATTTGTCAAAAAAAGATTACGGAGGTTAAAGTCCGGCTGCTGCAAATGGTTGTAGGGGTTGCTTTAAAACTGCCACAAAGTTATAGCGACAATCCTAACTGCGGGAGTTTCTAATAAAACCCTTGTAACAACAAATTCTGGGAGTTCTAAACCCTCGTTATTTGTAATTTTGACTTCCATAAATTGGCATTTTATGTAGTGCATTGGCGTGAGGCTTATTTAAGGCCATATAAAGATTTCTTTAGGCGACAAACTTGAATAGGATCAAAAACCTTCAACTATGTCGGGAACTTCATATAAACTTCTTCATCCAACTCGCCATGTAAAAAAAATATTATTTACATATAATTAGTAAAGACCCCACCCTTTCTTAATAGCAATTGCCAAAATACACCTTATAGTTGTAATCTTCACAGCTGGACTGAAAGTTTTAGTAGGCGTTTGGCCATGTAATATCATATCACGATAAAAATATCGTGAGATGGAATCAACGTTTGGACATGCGATTTTACGCTGATTCCATCTCATGATTCCATATTCTCCAAAAACCATGATATGGAATTATATGGGAATTCCAAATCATTATTTGAGATATTTTAATACAAAAATTGATCCACGAGTTTATATTTTGTTAAAACAACCCCACATTTATATCTACTAACCATTTATTTCATATGTAAATAAAATTTATAATCACATCATTACTTTTCAAAATTTATTATTCTCACCGACATAAAATTTATTATTCTCACCAACATATAGTCACTTTAACTCACATCAATCGATTGTTAAAGTGATGAAATATTTATGGTTTGTGAGCATGAAAATATAGTTGCGGATGATATTGACCAACAAATGACTCAAAGTAACAATGTTGGTTCGTCTTCTCGGTCACATGATGGAGAAATGCAAGTTCAACGTGAAGAAATTGTCCGTACTATGTGAGAGGATTATATTAAAGACTAGTACACTACAATTTATGTTTAATTTGTTTTTATTAAATTAAAGTTAGATGAAACAATTACTTAAGTGGAGACCAAATAATTTTGTAATAATTTATTATGCGATTTTATAAATTTTTGTTTATTTGATAAGATTGAATAAACAATGGGGCTATTTTAATAGTTTTACAACTTATGGAATTTTAATGTTTATGAGAAAATATACAACACAAAAATTCCATATCGCATGTCCAAACAAAACTTCAATTTCATCTCATGATTCCATATCATAACACCTTCCTTTTAAACATCACCCCTAACAACCAACCGAGTTTTAAGTCTCCCCACAAAATCGTTAGAGTTGAATTTGACCTTGTAAATCCATTTATTGGGTAAAGACTTCTTTCATGGAGGTAATGATACGACTTCCCAAATGTTATTGGTGATAAGAGCATCTAATTCTCTTGTCATAGCCTCCTGCCAATCTGGATATAAAATGGCTTTGGAAAAATTGTTAGGTTCTTTAATTTGTTGAAGAAAATTGATATATTGTTGATTAGACATGGATAAATCATTAAGAGAAATGATGTAATAGAAATAGGAGAAGATAAATAAGTATCAGACACATTTGAAAAGTATACACTATTACAAATGTAATCTTCTAAATATGCAAGGGTCTTGATAGATCTGGTAGAATTTCTCAAGGTGGTAGAATTGATAGGAGGGATGAAAACCGAAGGATGTGAAGGAAGAGTGGGTGTGGAAGGTACTGGAGAAAGTTGATTAGGAGGAAACAACGAAATAGGTGAAGGAGAGGATATAAATGATAATTAGGATCATGTGTAATTAGTGAATATGTAAGAGGAAAAACAAAAATAGTAGGCTTAATAGAAGAAAAAGGGTATAGATCTACATAAAAAATAACACTTTTGAAAACAAAGCATTTTTGGGAATGTAAATTAAGTAACTTGTACCCTTTTTTCCCAAAAGAATACCCAAGAAACACACAAGTTTCAACACTAGGATCCACTTTAGATCTACCCTGGAAAAGAGTAGAGGAAAAACCAAGACAACCAAAACATTTTAGTTTAGAGTAATTTGGAGGAAGACCGAAGAGTTTCTCATATGGTGTTTGAAAATATTATAATTTAGTCGGACATCTATTGATTAAATAATGGGCTATCATAAGACAATCCCCCTCAAAATTTGGATGGAAGATGCTATTGAAAAAGCAAAGCTCTACAAACTTTAAAAAGATGCCTATGTTTCCTCTCAACCACACCATTTTGTTGTAGTGTGACAACACAAGAAGTTTGATGAATGATGCTTGTGTAGACAAAAAATTAGAGGCTTCTAAGCTTGAACTCAATTCCCAAGACCTTAACTTTCTTATTGAATTGTCTTTTTATCATTGCAAGAAAAAAATTTGAGAATAGAAAAAGCATTATTTTTAGTGCTTAGTAAAAAAGTTCAAGTTCCTCAAGTAATATCATCCATCGTGATTAAAAAATACTTATAACCATCATAAGTAGGGATTTTATAAGGTCCCAAGTATCAATGCAGATTAAGTTAAAAATTTGTTGAGACGAAATATGACTAATAGGAAAAGAGAGTTTGGATTGCTTTGCTAATGGACAAATAGAACAAGGAACGAATTTTTTTGAAAAAACTGAAACATGAATTTCATTGATATTTTGCATATTTGATAAATGCATATGCCCCAACCTTACATGCCATAACTTGCTTTGAATAACCTAAAGGGAAATACATGACAAACTGGATTTATCATATTTTAGAGAATGTAAACTAGAGCTAGACTTAAAAAGGAATTGATAGAACAAGAAGCAATTGAAAACCTATTCTTCAAAATATAGAGACCATTTTGATTTTCACCAAGGAGCATCCGGCTAAGGTGTGAAGAATAATATATTAGAAAGTTGTTTGCGCAACTTGTGTACGGACAATAAATTGAAATGGAAACAAGGCACATACAACACATTATGAATGGTTTAATTTGAGAATAGTTTGACAGAATCTGAATGAGAAATCTTAATCTTTTGTGAATTAAGAAGCCTTACCGAAGTAATTTTAGGCAATGGTTTAAGATTGATAAAAAATATTTATTGTAACTCATATGCTCAGTTGCACTTGAGTTCATTATCCATGTCTTTTTGGTGAAGTTTTTACTATTAATATATGAGTTTAGAGAGAAAGGATTAGGGGTTAAAGTAATACCAACACAATTGAGTGATTGACAGAAGCTATGACATCATAATTATTGTCATGATCCTTATTTTTCACCTGCTGAAGCATCTGCATGACCTGTACTAGTTGCACATGTGTGAGGAGTTTCTCATGCTCCTTTGATTCTGCGCTAGTCATGAAAGAATCTCCAAAATACCGTTAGAAGTTACGACATTACTCTTATAAAAATTTCTTGGCTTAGTAAATTTAAAATCAGTTGGAAATCCATTTATCGTATATTATAACATTTTTCAATGTTATGTCTTATTTTCTTGCAACTTCTTGTTATCATAGTTCCTTTTTTGTCCCCTGAAGTCAGTAGAAATTGATCTCTGACCATTGTTAGCAATGAATGAAGAAGATTCACTAAGAAATTTTGATGTATTATGTACCTTCCTTTGTTTCTCCTCTTGCATCAACAATGCATAAGCATTAGGGATAGAATGGAGTGGTGAAATCATAAGTATATTACCTCTAAGTGCACTATAAGAGTCATTAAGTCCCATTAAAAATTGAACCAATAATTCATCTTGCTTGAACTTAATGTTCTTCTCCTTTGCTCCGCAAGAACAATCACAATTGCATGAAATGAAGAAATCCAAAGTATCCAATTTATCTCAAAGACGTTTCATCTTAGTGTAATAAGTCGCAATATTATAGGATCCCTGAACAAGATCATTAAGTTCCTTTTGAAGCTGAAAAAGCTTAGCACCTGAACTCTGTCCAAACCTAGCTTCTAATTCTGCCCACAAATCTTTAGCAGTGAAAGAGTACATAACACTTTCAGAAATTTCTCTAGAAAGAGAGTTCAAAAGCTAGGAAATTACTATATTGTTTGCTCTGGACCAAACACTATGCAGATTTGCACCATCAACAGATTCTCAAGTTGATCCATTAATAAAACATGACTTATTTTTTGTAGTCAAGGCTATGAGCATGCCTCTCTTCCATCCCCCAAAACTCTTGCCATTAAAGTTGTATTAACTAACAATATACTAGGAGAATCGGAAGGAGAAATAATAAAAAAAGGGTGAGAAGAGTTTATTAGCATAGTGGCTGCATTAGTTCCAGCAATAATGGAAATTTGAGCCTTAGAAGATATGTTTACAAAATCTCCCATTGTAGCAAATAATAGATTAGGACAAAAATGAAAATAGGAGCAGAGATTTAAATCTTGGTATGATACCATGAAAGATTGAATATATATATATATATATAGAGAGAATGGCCAAAAGCTCCCCCAAGCTATTACCGAATTCTCAACTACACACTTATTCTTCACGGGAGTTCTATCACCCCCTGAATCTTTTAAAAGTGAAATTTTTAGCCCCCTACAAATTCACGCCCAGATTGGTATTAGGCAGTAGTCAACACGCGCTGCCACGTAGTATTACCCCATTTGGGTGGGGTTTAATTAGTAATGGGTGGGTAGTGGGTTGGTTTATAAATGATATTAATACATAAAATTATAACCAATAGTTGAGCGCCAAGTATTTAAAAAAATTGTTTAAATTCAAAACCGTTAAATAAGTGGTCAATTTTGAACCCAAAGGTGGATGTCAAGGGTATTTTGGAGCCAATATGTGGATGAGAAGGGCATTTTGGAGCCAATAGGTGGATGGAGGGTAGTTTTGTATCATTTCCAATACTTCAAGGGTATTTTAGGCCCTTTTACAAAAAAATAATTATTCTTTTATATTTTACTTTTTCTGTTTTATATTTGCATCTTCTTCTTTTCTCATTCTTTGATGACTACCGCATCTTCGACCTTCATCGGAATTCTAAACACTAGGAAATCTCGTTCTTTAAAGCTAGAGACAAGCGAAAAACTCTGTCACTGAAAATTGCTTCTTCCTCCACTATTATAAAATTTCAATAAGTGGGTGTTCTTCATCAAAGGGTCTGTTACCAAATGATTCCTTTAATGAATTCTTCTCCATAAATGGAATCTATTACTTAGTGAACTACTCCATTAATGACTAGTCTAAAGTTCGATTCTTCTAACTTTCATTTTTGATTTTGAGCAACCAACAAATTTTCAAAGTTTTGAAAAGTGGAGATATGACGAAAAGTATGTGATTTTGAAGATAAGACTTAGTGATGAATAGTTGAGGAGGGCGGTGACCTGGTGGTCGAGGTGAGCCACCATTATCTTTTTATCTCTCACTCTCCCAAAGAGAGTGAACTACACCTCCTTTGCCACATAAGCATTTAGGGAGCAAATAATTCCACTTTAAAATAGTCCAAGGGGGTAGTAGGACCCCCGTAAAATATGAGTGTGTAGTTGAGAATTCGGCTATAGATTGGGGAGGCTTTTGACCATTTTTTCTCTCTCTCTATATATATATATATATTGTATATATATGCTGAATGTTTCGTGTATTTATTCTTTTGTTTAATAAATGTATATATAGAAAAAAATTAAAATAACAAACTACCCAAATATCCTATATATTAGCAACCTTAAACAACATACTAGCCTTATATACTAGCAAGCTTAAACAACATATCTGTATTTACACAAAGTAAAAGTGGAAAAAGTCACAAACTACATCCCAACTATCTCCTAATTGGTAGTTACCTTAAATAACAAACTACTATTTACATGAAAGTAAAAATGAAAAAGAAAAACTTTAATTTCCAGATGAAAAAACAAAACAAAAACTAAAAAGCAAAAAAGGTTCGTGTGATTTTGTTCTGTTAGTATACTTTGTGTTGTCTGAAAGACATATTCCTTTTTAACCTATTTCATTCTGCTTTGTCACAAAATCATTATCCTCAAGCTTCTTCATCGATAATTAAGTCTTCAATAAATACAACATACATACCAAGAACATCATTATAATGAAGTATTATTGGTCAGAACTAATAAAAAAAATTTATATCTCACAAAACATATGATATTTGGTTACAAATAACTTGACCTAATATTTTTTATATCATCATTGACAAGGAATAACGTGCAAAGCTTGTTCATAGAGACTAGTTATATTAGCATTATGAAGGTCCTTCATAATGCTGATTTAACTTTTTCTTCCTTCATTAAAAGACTCTGCTTTAAACAAAATCGTTTATTCAGTATTTTCATTTTAAAAAATAATATTTAATAATAAAAATTTAATTATTCTTTAATAATTAGGACTTTGAAACCAATTAGATATTATTTATTAATTTTTTTCCTTATTTAGCGGCACGACACAAATTTCCATGTCGTGATGACACTTATGTTTCCAACAGTTTTTATCAATTTAACTAAATAAATAAGGTGAAAAGATAAAAGACAAGCAGAGTATCTCAAACACTAAGGGGTCGTTTGGTAGGGAGTATTAAGAGAAATAATTCATGTATTATGTACAGTATTATTTAGTACTATGTTTGGTAAGAATTTTGGGCTTATGTATAACTAATTCATGGATTGGTTATACACCCCATATGGTATTATATGATGTATTACTAATTTCATTTGGTGGTATTAGTAATACATATGATTTAATATCATAGGATTATTCTATGTAAAGAAAAAAATATCCCTCAAATCATTTTAATCATTTTGTTTATTTTCTTGATTTTATGTTTTATTATTATACTGTTCCAATTAAGTGGCGGAGCTAGAAATTTCACAAAGGGTGTCCAAGCATTACATAGATTTTTTTTCGATGAATTGATGTCACGACCCAGGGGTACACCCTAGATGTAACATGGCGTATAGGACCTGGGAGACCCATACAAGCCACTTAGCATTCATAACATAAGAAATAGAACAAAAGAGGTAAGGATAAAATTCCAAATCCAAAAGTTCTATAAAAGTAAAGCGGAAGTCTAAAACACTTGTCTCATTATCCATCTAGTACAATAGAATAAAATTGGGCCTAGCTCATACATCATGTCCAAACCTGAAAGTTAGACAGAAACTGAAAACAATGAGAATCCGTCCTCGAAGCATGAAGACTCACCAAAGCTCAGAAATCTCGCAATCAACCACTAGCCACAAAACTGAAGACCCTGACTGTCGGACCCAACATTTGGGGAAATGTAGGGAAGAGTATGTGTTAGTACAAAACAATGTACCAAGTATGATAGCCATGCATAAAACATTTAAATCATGCTAAAATTGGACATTTCATGACATGGAATTGACCAATCTAAAACATGATATAAGGAAGTTAGAACACATAAGTCATAAAACATGGTCAATGCAAGCTAACATCTAAAAACATATGAGATACTTCTTGAAGTAACCTTAGTTCATTATTATTATGGAAAGTAGCCTTAACCGACATAGACACCATGTGAGCTATAACATGATCCCCCGGTGTCTCCCACACCGAAAAGGGTTGTCCTACTTGCCAAGGTAAGGACCATGAACTTCCATCTTAAGTAGACCCACTAGCTAATGTCTATCTAGACAATCATCCTATGGGGGAACATAGGTATGACATAAGGAGATTGCTTCTAGAAACCCGACCTCCACTAACGGGAGAGCATCCATCTCAATATCCTCTCGGTGCTAAGCATAAATTCCACGGAATAGTCATTTCTTACTTGTTCTTATCATCCATGGAAGGGCACATCATCTTGCTAATCCAAGCTAAGTCATAAGTCATCCATGGAAAGGTAACATTCAACAACCAATCCAAGCTAGACTTCATTAGGATAGCTCTTTATCTTTAATTCAATTAGGTGAGAATACCTTTCAATCTTAGAGTCCTTACTATGTGAGAAAATCTTTCACAATCATGCTTTAATGTGTATATGAGAAATCCTTTCAACAACATCATAATTCCATAATTCACCTTTTAAGGTTCACAACCCACTTTGAATCATCAACATCTAGAAAACATGGGTTAGCCATGAGTTTCATCATAAATTCATGTAATTCTATCAATTCATGCTTGATTTCATAAAACTCTTCTTTCATAATGCAAGACCCACAATATATGCTCATAACTTGGAAAAACATGGAGATTACATGGGTTCATAGAGGAATCATTATAAAATCATAGTATTTCATCAATTCATGCATAAGAGATCATAATTCAATCATTTAAATCAATAATCAAAAGAACCCATAGACATTGAAGAAAACCCTAACTCAATTGGGAAATTCTAACTTTGAAAATAGGAGAATTTGGGAACTCCATGGATGCAAGGAATCCATGGATATGAAAACTATCATACCTCAATGTCAAAAGCTTGCCTTCAATGGAGGAATTGGAGACTTTCTTTGAAACCCTAGGTTGAACCCTTCTTCAAGTGTTCTAGAGAGAGAAATATTTTGAGAGGAAGACTTGTTCTTCTTTTAGGAATTTGAGAGTATCCTTTAAATTGGGGAAATTTAGGGGTAAAACACTTATATAGGTCTTTAGGTGAAGGGTACAACGACATAGTATAAGGCTAGGCTAATTAGGAAAAAACCCAAAAGCCCCTGACTTAGAAAATGAAATCGAGACACGCTAGAGCTTGCCAAAAGCCACTCGGCGGCTCGCCGAGTAAGCCTTTAGCTCGTCGAAAGTTACAGTGAGTCAGCTCCTAGACCAAGCCAATTAGGCGATGGAGGATTCGATTTGGCGATTCGCCGAATGGAATGGCGAGCTCGATCCAGCTTACCTAAAGTTCCAAAACACTGGTCATAGAAATAAAGTAAAAAAAAGCGAGGGGGTCTACTCGGAGGATCGCCGAGTCATTCAGTGTCCTCGAGCTACTTCGTCGAATTGTTATGAAATGAATATAATTGGTGCATTGAATATTTTTTAAATCGAAGTCTGTAATGTTAATATTTTCTTGTGAATAAATGTTCCAAAAATTTAAAAATCAAATCGCATGATATTTAGCTTTAATATCTGTGTTTAATTTAATATGAAGTAAATGAACAGAAAAAAAGTGGCGGGGGGATTCAACTTAAATGAAATTATTTTTACGTTTCTAATCTCTGGTGACGACAACAATAATGAGAAATGAAAAATAGAAGTAGAATCAAACGAGGTCTTCTTTTGGTCACTTTTAACAACGTTATACAAATATTAGAATTTGTTTATTAACTTTAAATTAAATAATTATGTTTAATTTTTATTTCGAACTTTAATGAAAAGAAATAACCTACTCCTTTGAGTCAGAATCCGCGCAACGGAATCAAAAGCTCCAAGTGGAACACGCTTCGGACGTGGCATGTGGGCATCAAACATCGGCGTCGGAAAAAGTCAAATTCATGAAATGATAAAATAGGAGCTCTTTCAAAAATGATTATATTGTGATTATTAGTACTTGCAGGGATTCAAACCTGCGCGTGGGGCATCACAAGATAGCCTCAAGCCACTAGGTCACTATGACTTATTGTGTCAAGGATGTCCAAAGTATTAAAATTAACCATTTTGAACAATATTTTACTTAGGTGTACGATATAATTTTTCGGCGAAAGGTGTTCAATTGGACACCTTCAAGACACTGTAGCTCTGCCCCTCTCTCAATATATGTGGCACTTTTCGTTCTTCGAGAGTCAAACGGTTTAAGTTTGACCGGAAATTTGTTCATGAAATATTCAATTTTTTTGAAATGAAATTTATATATTTATAAACTACATAAAAAGTACTACAAGTAACAATAATTGAAAATTCAAAATAATTAAAATACATATGAAAAATTTACGGTCAAAGATAGACTCATTTGAATCTCGATCGAAATCTGAAAAGTGTCACATAAATTGAGTGGAGGGAGTAGTAAATTTATTTAAATAAATTAACTTACAAATCTTATTATTTAGAGAGAGTTGTTTGTTGCTAAATAAATCCAATACAAATCAATACAATATTTGAAATGTGAATTGTTTAACATTTACTAATTGAAAAAAAGAAATATATCACCACATGACATTTGTGATCTTAATTGAATGTATTATTTGTTGATATATTTATATATATAAACATAGTATAATATAATATACTAAAGGAGGAGGAGGAGGAGGAAGAGGAGGAGGTGGAGGAGATGAAAATGAAAATAAACATCCATCATAGCTAAATATAATTGTTATTTATAGATGGGCTAAGTCATGATAAATTAGGTAGAAGGAAGTTGAGGAGACATGTTATTTTAGTGGAGAATGCAAAAAGACGAAGGTTTTTTTTTTGTAACTCATGAAATATAACTAAATGCAATATTATTTTAATTACTAAACAATTGATTAACTAATGAAAATAGTGAAGTAATTTTTTTTTTGAAAAGAGATAGAAAATAAATAGGTTTTTAGGCATGTGAATTTTTTTTGTTGTAAATGTACCTCCATTAATAAAATATGTATTTGTAATAAATTATTTTTATAATAAAATAATTAATTTAAATAAGAAAAAACTGATCAAAAAAGGAAAAAAAAATACGAATAGAGGTATAGAGAGGTGTCACATCACCTTGTCTATGTTTCTCCTTTATTTTTATATATATATATATATTTCTTCTTCTATTTTATTAATCATTATATTTGGTTATTGTTTGTCACTTTATTTTTAATAATAATAATAATAATAATATTTATGCAGACCATTTTCACATTCTTATAACAGTATATTCAAGTGAACAATTAACTGTCTAATTACTTTTATCATATAATTTTATTTCTATTATCTAATTTTTTAGTGATCAATAATTAGTTCAGTCAAATAGGAAGTTTGATCATCAATTTGAACATGTAGCTTTGTTCTTCAGATTTTATGTTACTCAATACACACATACATTATCGATTAACTTGGAACACACGTGCAACAGACATATTCAAAAACTAGTTTTATTAAAAGTGGGAAGCTCATAACTTCAAAGTTAGATTACGATTTTTCTCTTATAGTAAATTAAAATGTAATTAATTTTTTAAAATATTAATATTTTAATATTGTCTCGACCCAAACTGCCGTGATTGACACCCACACTAACCCTCTGGTGGGAGAACCATTACACGACCCGTCTAAGCAATTTTCAAGAGACTAAAATATTTAAAAATACGGAAGCAAGTTTAAATGACCAAATAAATACGGAGTTCCCATAAACTCCGAAGGTCTAACAAACAACTAACGTGGAAATTCAACCCCTAGAACTGAAAGTCATTGTACCAAAACTCTGTTAACCAACAAGTCTAAGACAAGGGGGTGCAACCCCGAAAATTAAACATAAACCAAAAGTCTGAATGAATAAATAGTCTAAGTCTGAAAAGATTGTACTAAACTAATGAGGGATCCATGGCAGCCTGAGAGAACTGGCTCACCCTTGAATCCGGTCTCGGTCAGTGATCTCCTAACTGAGGTCTGTCCGTAGCCGCCTGAAGATGTCATGTACTCAACAAAGAAAGAGCAAGTGAAATATCAATACACAAACCACAATGTACTAATAGAATCACACGGCTACGCCAACAATCATAATATACACAAGCAATTACAACACAGTAAACACACATATACCAAATGCACCGTTCAATCATCATTTTAGGAGCAACATACAATTTCTCAATATCAATGACAATTAGATGTAAACACAATAATCGCAAGTGGTCGTCTCATGGAACCCACACCCAAACATTTAGTGTGTCAGAACGTGCCACCCGATCCAATATACATATGTCGGAACGTGACACCCGGTCTAATATATGTGTCGAAATGTGACATCCAATACAACATATGTGTCAGAACGTGACACCCGATCAATTCAACATAATCACAGTCACAATCACACCCATAATGAACAGTGATCATAGTCATACAATCAAGTAATAGGTTCATGGCATGTAATTCTTCACTCATAATCATTTTATTAGATTCGATTCATAGTTCTCTATTTACATACATGTATGCATACAATGAAGCAATTAACCAGCATATATCACACAAATAGGAAATCAAACCATCACCTACCTCGAAACCAAGCCTCAATACTCCTAAGACACTTGAGCCTTTCCTTTCCGGATTCTTTCAGCTTGTTCTTGGTCTAAACTAGTTAAATAATGCAAGGATCAATAAATAATGCCTAATTTACCCGGATTATAACTTAAGTCATCAACCCAAGATCCTAATGTTCAATTAGGGCTTTTCCCTTATTAACTTAAGGCCAACCCCCCCACCCCACAATAATTACCCAAGATTCTAAGTTCTACAAATTGAAATACGGATTAGGGGAGTAATTATCTTACCTTTAGCGCTAGAAATCATGGAAAACTGTCAAGAACTGTTATGGTTCGTCTCCTAGCCCTCAAGAACGAAGTTTTGCAGAAAATAATAATTTTGGGGTTTTTCCCCAACTTAACTCGCGATTGACCCGCCACGATTCATCCCGCCATGGAGGAATTAATCACACCCCGGTGGCTTGCACGTAGACAGAAGCTCGGAATTTGAGTTCCAAGCTCCCATTTTACAACACACTTTCTAACTTGGACGTTCTAAAACTACCCCTTCACGCCAAGATCAGTTTTGGGAGTTCTACTCGCCTGAATTCAATTTCATAAAGCCGTACATGCTCTTTAACGTCTTGGCTATCCAATCATGTTATCAACTTCATAATTAAATCTCCCATTCATTACCATATCTCCCTAGACCTCACCTGACTCAGATTTCATCCAAGTCTGGCCTAGGCTAGAAATTTCCTAGTTACTACTTAGAAGTTTTCTGGCCCAAATTCCTTCCCCATTGGCTTTTTTATAACGACGGGAACACGTTATTACAATATATACCAATCTACCCATCACTCATCCCCGAGCGACAAACTAGGAGAAAAGGTCTAAGGTAAAAGTAGAGTAGTACCTAAATTGTCGAATAACTAGAGATACTTGTCTTGCATGTACTTCTCGGTTTCCCAAGTAGCTTCCTCAATCAGACGATGCTTCTATTGAACTTTCACGGATTTAATATCCTTGGTCCTCATCTTCCGGACATCGCGATCAAGAATTATAACCAGTTCCTCCTCATTCTGAAGGTCTTTGTCTAACAGAATTGCGTCCCATTTTATGATGTAATCTTCATCCCTATGATACTTCTTAAACATGGACACATGGAACACTGGATGGACTCCGAATTGTCACGACTCGAGAGCACCCCCTAGTCGTAACACGGTGTACGCGACCTCGAAGAGGTCTAATACAAGCCTTGTAGATCATTCATTGCATAGATAATGAAATAGTGCAGAATTAAAACTTTTTATCAAAACCATAAGACTCAAAAGTCATCATTATTTAAAAACATAATACGCAAGCGGAAATACTAAGTCTCACATGACCATCTTAGACATAGTACTTGAAACAATATAGGGACACGACCCTTTACAATCGAAGAGAATACTACAAATCTATTACATGAACTAAAAGAAACTTATAAACATTGTCCTCGAGTCCTTGAGGACATACCAAGACTTGGAGGAATAGTAATCCAAGAACTTCAATAATGGGAGATCCACTTAGTTACCACAACCTACACTTGTAGTAAAACATAGAAGAAGAAGCACAATTAAGTTCTAAGTATGATGACCATGCAAAATCATGTTGTAAAGGGACATTTAGTTGAAAGTCACGCTTTTATGCCATTTTAGTAAATCTTCATGAACATTGATACAATATGCATGGTATAAGTCATAACTAACATACAAAGTCACATATTTCACATTTAGTCAAAATCACATATAACCCTTTACCTTTACCTTGAACCATCGCTTCAAGTAACCCTTAGGCTATACCTTGTGCAATGTATGGGTAGCGTCCCATACCACCACCCACACCAAGGCACCACCTTAAGGTCACCAAAAGTGAACTTCATACACAACCTTTCCATTACTTCACAATTAGTCACACATAAGAGATATAAGCATTATATAAGACATTAACATCGACTAAGAACCATCACCTAAGATAACTCTAAGTCACACTTGTGCCATGTGTAAGTAGCATCCCATAATACTACTCACACTAAGTGTTTCTTTGAAGTCACCCAAGACTAGGCACATTCATACTCAACAAATCATAACAAGGAAGTAACTCACATATATACAATCCAAGTATAACATGCATTCTTTCATTACACATATAAACATTCAAGTCACCATTCATTACTTCATTTAGAACACCTTTATTTATTAGAAATAAGACCAACACTTTCATTAACATAATTATAAGAGCCCATTCATTCATTCACATTATAAGGACACACCATGACTTCCCTCAAATGCCTACTTGTGCAATGCATAGATGGCGTCCCATTCCACCACCTACCCTAAGTAGTACATCCTTAGAAAACCATAGTTCATTAGTTGTGGGGGTAAGCCTTAACCGACAAAGACCATGTGAGCAACTCATGGACTCCCGGTGTCACCCTCACCGGATAAGGGATTCCTACTTGCCTAAGGTAGGACCATTAATTTTAGCTTAAGTGGATACCACTAGCTAGACCTATGTGGGAACATAGTTATGGGATATGGAGATTGCTTCTAGATACTCCGCCTCAACTCCCGGATGAATATCCACCCCATTTCATATCCTCTCGGTGCTTAGCATTATTCTCCACGGAGTATTTGACATTCATTACATTCATTCATTAAGGGATAAGAGGTTGTTACTCCGCCTCAACTCCCGGATGAGCATCCATCCCAACCTAACATTCATTCATTGGAAAGCTCATAGATTCGAAGATGAGAATAGCCTTTCACCTAAGAACCCATTTTCATTCATTAAAGTACAATATGAGAATTACCTTTCAAATAGTACTTCACATTCATTAACATTAACCTTCATTCATTCATTCATTCATGTGTGTGTGTCTACATGTGAGAATAGCCTTTCACATATCCACCATCATTCACAAGTGTTAATAGAGAGATAACATTCAATCCTAACACTAGTAACTCCTAAACAAGATCATCTTTCATTCAATTAGATCACACACATGCTTTACAACACATTCATATAATCAACATTATGACAACACCTCAATTACCCACACTTTGCCTTCAAGGCCATGATCACAACATGCATAATAGATAAACACCTCCACCTTTCAAGTGGATCAACATACAAGTAATTAAACACTTCCATCATTTCAAGTGGATCAACAATCTAAGCACAATTATATAATCAACATGAAACTAGGTCATAAATTGACCTTTCAAGGCTATGATCACAATTCCTCAATTCACCAACAATTCTCCACAATTAGATATAGGTAATGATACAAATTAATAATCTAAATAAATCTACACATAAATCCATCATCATTCATTCATAATCAATAAACCCAATTCATAAGGTCAAATTTAGGAATTTAGGGTAATCATGGGTTCATAGAGTTCTTCATCTTAAAATCATCAAATAAACATCAATATAATCATAGTTTATCACTTGAAATCATTTGATGTAAGAACCCATGAGTTTGAGTGAAAATTGGGGTTTTTCATAAACTTTGAAACCTTGTAAACATCTTTGAAATTAACTCTAGGGTGAAAGCTAACCCTAGATGAAGGATCACCATACCTTAGCCTTGGTGAATCCCACGAAATCAAAGAAGAAACACCTTGAAATCCTCAACCCTAGCTTGATCTTGACTTTGACCTCCAATGGAGTTTCTAGAGAGAACTTTTTGAGAGGGAAAAGAAGTTGAGATTTGATTTGGGGGTCTTGGGTTCTAATGAGTTAATGAAGTGTTTTAATGACTTAAAATAGTTTATATATGAAGTTAATTAGGTATCTAATTGCCCCTCCTAACCCTTAATTAAATGACTAACCAAAACTAAGACCCCTAACTTAAAACAAAAACTTCAAAAACTGGCAGCACCTACGGTTGCCCATCCACGGAGTGTGGATGGGTCTACTGGCCGTACTGTGCTTTCGTGGATTGGGACAGAGGCTCAAAAATGAAGGCCAAGCTTCCCTAGACTAAGTCTTGACCCACGCCCATGACCTACAGGGCGTGGATTGCAACCGTAGGTCAAGCTGTTTTGACAGCTTTTTGGGCAGTGTTGGGGTCCTCCTCAAGGACCCCTTAGGTGGTACTTGGGGAGTCTTACCTGGACGTTTAACCCCTAAACATGTTGTTCTAAGTGTGAGATTCATTTCTACATGTTTTCACCCTCATACAACACACCAAACTTCAACGACAAGGCCCTAGAACACACTAGCTCAAATGACTAGTTTTCGGATGTTATAGTCGTTTCTTGACGTTTGACCTCAAAACACTTTAAACTAAACTTCAAAAGCCATTTATCATAATTTAATAAAGTTACCAACTTCAAATACACAGTCTAGGCGGTAAAGCCAACCTATAAGCCACTGGCCCAACACAATCAAGAATCTCAAATGGACCGATGTATAGAGGACTAAGCTTGACCTTCTTGTAAAATCTCATCACCCCCTTTATGGGTGACACCTTTAGAAGAACTTCCTCACCAGTCTGAAATGTAATGTCCCTTACTTTACGGTTTGCATACTTTTTCTGTCGACTGTGGGCCGTTAGAAGCTTAGCTTCGATGCTTCTCACCTTATCCTGAGCATATTTCACCGAATCAACCCCCAAAGGTTTCACATCTCCAACCTCAAACCACCCTATGGGTGATCTACATCCCCTCTCATAAAATGACTCGAACGGTGCCATGTCAATGCTGGACTGGTAACTTTTATTATAGGAGAACTCACACAAAGGTAGGAACTTGTCCCAATGCCTTCCAAAGTCAATCACACATGCCCTCAACATGTCCTCTAACACTTGAATAGTTCTCTCTAACTGCCCATCCATCTGTGGATGGAAGTCTGTGCTAAAAATGAGTTGAGTGCCCAACTCCTCATGCAATTTTCCCCAAAACTTGGAAGTGAACTGCGTACCACGGTATGAGATGATGGAAAGAGCCACTACATGCAACCTCACTATCTCCTTCACATAAACCTTAGCCAATTGATGAGCATTATAGTCTACTCTAACTGGAATGAAATGGGATAACTTAGTCAGACTCTCAACCACCAAACAAATGGAGTCAAACTTTCCCAAGGTCTTGGGAAGACCAACCACAAAATCCATAGCTATCATTTCCCACTTCCATTCTGGAATTGGCATTTGCTGAAGCAAACCTGCATGCCTTTGGTGCTCATACTTTACCTGCTGACAGTTTGGCACTTAGCCACAATCTCAACTATGTCTTTCTTCAAGCCAGGCCACCAATAAAGTTATATCAAGTCTCCGTACATCTTTGTCACACCCAGATGAATGGAATACCGCGAACCATGGGATTATGTTAACATCTTTTGAATCAAGTCATCCACTCGGGGAACACAAACTCTTCCCTTAAAACTAAGCACACCAGCGTCAAGAGTCACATCTTGTGCCTTGACAAACACTGTCTTTTTTCTGAGCTCATTCAAATTCTCATCCTCAAACTGTTTGGCCTTGATCTCCTCAATGAATGTGGGTCTAACCTTAATGCTGGCTAACCTTTCTCTGAGTTGCCCAACTGCATGAACTTAGACTCCAATGTTTAAATCTCCTTGGCCAAAGGTCGCTTGGATACACCCAAACAAGTTAGACTACCCATACTTACCACTTTCCAGCTTAATGCACCTGCCACCACGTTAGGCTTACCCGGATGATACTGGATGGTAACATCATAATCCTTGAGTAACTTCATCCACTTTCGCTGTCTCATATTCAGGTTCTTTTGGGTGAAAACATATTGTAGACTACGATGATTAGTAAACACCTCACACTTGACACCATAAAGATAATGACGCCAAATCTTGAGAGCAAACACTACCGTTGTCAACTCCAAGTCAGCATTTCTTGGTCTTTTGTTCGTCTTCTAATTTTCTAAAAATAGATTAAGATTTTTTTACCGATTACTCAAGTAATTTCTCTCGTGCACCTTCAGCTACCGTGATGCATAAGCTATAACATTCTTATCCTGCATCAACACATCACCCAAACTCGAATGTGAAGCATCACAATAAATAATGAAATCTTTACCTTCCACCGATAGTGCCAGAATATGTGTTGTGGTCATAAGGGTCTTAGTCTTTTGGAAGCTCTCCTCACACTTGTTGGTCCACTCGAAAGGCACCTCATTTTTTGTCAGCCTTTTTAAATGCGTGGCGATAAAAGCAAAACTTTTCACAAACCACCGGTAGTAGCTAGCGAGTCCCACAAAACTCCTAACTTCTGTAACAAAGCTAGGCTAGACCCAATTCTTGACTGCTTCAATCTTTTGGGGATCTACCATTACCCCTTCCTTTGAAACCACATGCCCCAAAAAGGCAACTGAAGTAAACCAGAACTCACATTTGAATTTTTGTGCATACAACTTATGTTTTCCAAGGACACCCTAAACAATACGAAGATGGTCAGCATGCTCTTCCTTACTCTTCAAATAAACCAAAATGTCATCAATAAAGATGATAACAAAAGAATCCAGGAATGGTTTTTACACACCATTCAACAAACTCATGGAAGGTTGTAGGTGCATCGGTCAACCCAAACGACATCACTAAAAACTCATAGTGCCCATAGCGGGTCCAAAATGTCATTTTGTGTACATCCTCAGTCCTAATCTTTAACTGATGGTAACTAGACCTTAGGTCAATTTTAGAGAAAATAGATGCACCGTGCAACTAGTCAAAGAGATCATCTATCCGAGGCAACAAATACTTATTTTGAATGGTGACCCTATTCAACTATCAATAGTCTAGCACATCCTCATACTACCATCCTTCATCTTAACAAACAAGACAGGAGCAATCCATGAGGACGCACTAGGACGGATGAAACCTTTATCAAGAAGCTCCTGGATTTGAGCCTTAAGCTCTCTCTATTCTACCGGAGCCATGCGATAAGGAGGGATGGAAATGGGACGAGTGCCTGGTTCCAAGTCAATGCAGAAATCTATATCTCTATCTGGAGGCATACCAGACAAATCGGTAGGAAACACTTCCTTAAATTCATACACTACATGAATAGACTCAATAGAGGGAGAATGAGTATCAACATCCCAAATATGAGCCAAATATGCCAAACACCTCTGCCCCACCAGTTTCCTAGACCGAATGAAAGATGTGACCTTAGCTGGCTTAGGCTTGTACACCCTTTTCCACTCTACCTTTTCCCTACCCGGGATATCTATAGTCACATACTTAGTATTACAATTAAGCACAACATAATAGGGGGACAACTAAGTCATGCCTAAGATTATATCAAAGTCAGTCATATCCAGAATAACCAAATCAACCAAAGTTTGATAACCCATAACTAGAACACGATATACATGGGTGACTATGACAGACTCTCCAAGTGGGGTAGAAACATGGATGGGGGCATCAAGTACATCAGAAATCACATCAAATACTAGGGCAAACTAAACGGACACATATGAATAAATAGAACACAGATAAAATAAAATAGTAGCCATCCGGTCATATACAAGAATAGTACCTGTGATCACCGCATCAGATGTCTCCGCCTCGGTCTTGCCCGAAAAGGAATAACACTGAGTCATGTCATCTTGATGAACAACCTCCTTGCCTGGATGCACAACTCTTCTACCTGCATTACCATTTCTCCAGCTTCCACGACCTCGTTGATTCCCTCCTCGCTCACCTTGTGACGTCCTCTGCCATTATTGTTGTTGCCTACGGGTACCACTGCTCTAGTCTGCTATTGCACGAGGTCAAACATGTGTGGATGGGGACAATCTCTCCTCATATGACCAGGTTCTCCACAATTGTAACAACTGCGGTCAAAAGATGGCATACTGCCCACCGAAGGTGCCGCTTCTTGGCTATCTTGAATAAAATTCTACTATGGAATTCCCGAGTAACCACCAATAGAAGTGGACATGGCAGACTAAATTATCTGAGGTGCAAGTGTCGACTTGCCTGAACCTCTTGAGTAGGAACCATGGAAGTTACATGTGCTCTTGGGCTTCTTAGCCAAAGCCTTGACCTGTCCATCACGTCGAACTCCTTTCACTTTCTTCACAATGTCTGTCACCTCATTAAAACTTTTCCCTGTAGATGTCATGTGAACAAACAATACCTGTAATTTGGGGTTCAATCCCTTGACGAATAGACGAATCCTCTCCTCCTCAGTAGTTACTAACTGTGTAGAATATCTGGACAAGAATTAGAACTTAGCCTCGTAAGCACCTACAGTCATGCCACTATGTTCCAAAACCATGAATTCATCCTTGCGATCCCTCAAAGTCCGGGACACATATTTTTCCAGAAACAAAACATGGAACTGCCTCCAAGTGAGTGGGGGCAAGATTGGCAATCTGTATTCCACGTAGGCCCTCCACCACTACTTAGCCTCACCTTGAAGCTGGAAGGTTACGAACTCTACTCCATGCTGGTGTACAATACCTAACTTGTGAAGCCTCTCATAACAATCCATAATGAACTCATAGGCGTCATCACTCCAAGAACCATGGAACACATGCGACTTCATCTTCAGAAACTTAGTCAACATCTCGTGCTCGGTACCAGTCATCACAGGACCCAATAGGGGACGAAAAAAGGCATTAGTTCCTAATGCTCCACCCACATTGGGAATAGTAACAACAATGGGGGGATTGGCTGAGGGTTGAGCTGCTTGCACTGTGGGAAGGATTCTCGGGCCGACCAATCCCTTCAGAAAAGTCATGATTTGCTAAGCTGATGTTTATCATGACCAATGACAATAATTACGGTTCAAGTTTCTACGATCATCGATAATATAGTAACCCAACCGATGGTTGGGGTCGTGTCCCAAGGGAGAGGCTTTGAGAATTAGTAGCTAACTAGAATTTAGTTCTAATTAGTCGTAGCTAAAGAGATTAACGAGTAAAAACATCATAAATCAATGGGGACACAAAAGTGTCAAATATAGATTTGAGGGTTTTTCACAAAATCAAACAAAAATAGTAAGATGTAAGGAAAATCAAGTATGAAAGGAGATTCTTGGGGTGTGACCACAATACAAATTAATCTACATTAATGGGTACAAGCTTTTGATAGAAAATTTATAGAGTAATAGTGACTAGGCTAAGCTTTAAATGGAAATAAGTTCTTTCTCAAGCAACTTACCCCGTTTCAAATGGGTTCCTCTCGAACACCCACTTACCTCATGAAGACCAACCTACGCCTTACCCCTCAGGCTGAACCTCATGTCGACCCACCACTTAATCCATCAGTCTAGTAGTCTTGGTTTCGCGACCTCTCTCTCGAGCAAGCCGAAAACACATGGGTGGACTTGTATTTGCAACTACAAACCCATTAAATTCAACCACAACTACTAGGTGAAATCACCATTAAACTACATTTAATCTATCAACAAACAAGACCCAACAACAATCTTAACCCATATTTGCTAAATCACACCCCAAGAATGGGGGTTTTTAGCCACACATCAAGAAATAGAAAATTATACCTTTAATGATGTTGAAATCAATTGGGTATGAAGATTTAAGTCTCAATTTAGGAAAAGAAGCAAGAAATCAAGAGACCCACTTCCAATTTGAAGGAGATGAAACCCTTTTTGTTCTTCTTCTTCTTTTCAAAACCCTCTCAAACTTGAGAGAAAATATAAGAGTTACAAACTTAAAATAAAATATGTCTAGTAATGAATGATAATTAAAACTGATATAAAGCTAGTAATTATAGTTTTTCAGAAACTAGTGTTGTAGCAGATCGTTCGCTGAGGTTAGTGTGAATTGCCGATCAACTCGGCGAGTCACTTTTTTTTGGTTCATCGCCTTCTATTTTTTCCTACAACATCTTCGCGTCCTAGACTATTGGGCGGTATAGTACTGCTTTGCAGAATTTTTCGGCGACACGCCGACTGCTCCTTTACACCGCCGATTTGATCCTCTTCCTTCAGAGCTCAGCGCATTGGAACAAAAGGCAAAGTAAGGCCCTTCGGCTACTTGCCAAGTGGACTCGGCGATGCTCAGTCTTCCATTTCTTCACTCTTTTCCACCTTTTTGTTCCTTTTTGCGACATAGTGTCCATGCTTTCCTTCAATCTTCAAATACCTGAAACTTAAGAGTTTTTATCAGATATTGGGATTAAAAAGGCAATTGAGGACACTAATTCCATTAAAATAAGTCCCTAAATGAGTCTAATTTCAGGACTCATCATAAGCTAACACTATGTCTTAGGGAGGAATACTTGTAGTCCCAGCCTGTACCTCTTCCTCTGGTCCAACATCCTCTTTGTTTTTGATTTCCACATTCTCTTGTAACTTTTCTTGGGGCACATGAGGGTCCTCTTCCCTGAGGGAATTTTAAACTACGGCTTCACTCCTAGCGGGTGCTACCCTTCCTCGACCCCTAACCCTTCCTATTCCTCTACCACAACCTCTTGCTCTGAGCTCCTCAAATGGCTCATTGATGGGGGATACGGGCCTGACACCATTTTATCGCGTATTAACCATTTGCGGACAAAAGAGTGAAAGAGAATTAAATACCAATTTGGATCACCATATACCAATTGGAATGAAGTCATAACACGAAGGAAGAAAAATACAGAGAGATTTCATAAGTCTTGTAGCCTCTTGAAGAAAATTACAGACATCTTCGTATTGTTCCGCAAGACTCTACTAGACTCGTTTTTGTACCATGAGATCAACAAATATTTAGTGTGTCGGAACGTGACACTCGATTCACTTTAAATATGTCGGAACATGACACCCAATCCAATAAATATGTCAGAATGTGACACCTAATCCAATATATGTGTCGGAATGTGACACCCGATCCAGTCAGCACATCTACAGTCACAATTACACTCATAATGAACGACGATCATAGTCATACAATCAAGTAATAGGTTTATGGTATGTAATTGTTCACACATAATCATTTCATTAGATTCGACTCATATTTATCTATTCACATATATGCATGCATACAATGAAGCAATTAACCAGAATATATCACACAAACAGGAAATTGAACCATCACCTACCTCGAAACCAAGACTGAAAACTCCTAAGACACTTGAGCCTTCCCTTTCCGGATTTTTTCAGCTTGTTATTGGTCTAAAACAGTTAAATAATGCAAGGATCAATAAACAAGGCCTAATTTACCCGAATTATAACTAAAGTTATCAACCCAAGGCCAAACATGAGATCCTAATGTTCAATTAAGGCATTCCCCCCCCATTAAGTTCAAGCCAAACCCTCCCCCATAATAATTACCCAAGATTCTAAGTTCCACGAATCAATATACGGATTAGGGGAGTAATTATGTTACCTTTAGCGCTAGAAATCATGGAAAACTGTCAAGAACTGCTCTGGGTCGTCTCCTAGCTCTCAATACCAAAGTTTCACAGAAAATAATGATTTGAGATTTTTCCTTGACTTAACTCGCTACTAGCCCGCCACGGTGGACCCCATCCCACCACAGCGGCCTCGCCCTGGCGTGATTAATCCCATCCCAGTGGCTTGAACGGAGACAGAAGCTCAGAATTTGAGTTCCAAGCTCTCATTTCACAACACACCTTCAAACTTTGACGTTCTAAAACTACCTCTTCACGCCAAAATCAGTTTAAAGAGTTCTACTCGCTCGAATTCGATTATGTAAAGCCGTACATGCTCCTTAATGTCTTGGCTATCTACTCATGTGATCAAATTCATAATTAAATCCCCATACATTACCATATTGCCCTAGACCTTACCGGACTCAGATTTCGTCCAAGTCTAGCCTATGCTAGAAATTTCCAAGTTACTACGCAGATATTTTTTGGCCCAAATTCCTTCCCCATTGGCTTTTCCATAACAATGGGAACAATTGGTTACAAATATAGTAAATTAAAATCTAATTAAATGTCTAATTTTCAATAAAAAATGAATTGTTCCCCTCGTTATAGAAATGAAAATGGGGAAACAAATGGAGCCAGGAAACTTTGAGTAGTGACTTGAAAAACTCTAGCATAGTGCAGATTTGGACGAAATTTGAGCCAAGATCTAGGGAAATCTGGTAATGAATGTGGAATCTATTTATGAATTTGATCATGTGAGTAGATAGGTATTTTTCTTCAAGAGGCTATAGGACTTTAGGAAATCTTTCTATTTTCTATTGTCTTCTTTCGTGCTATAACTTGAGTCCAATCGGTATTCGGTGATCCAAATTGGTATCTAATCTCCTTCACTCTTCTGTGCGCAGATGATTAACACTAGATTCAACGGTGTCAGGCCCGCATCTCCTGTCAATAAGCCAGCCGAGGAGTTCGCAACCAGAGGTCGTGGTCGAGGCAGGGGTAGGGGAAGAGCAAGAGGTAGGGGTAGAGGAAGAGTAGCACCCTCTAGGGGTGGATCTCCAGTTGAGAATGCTCCTAGAAATGAGGTTCCTCCCGCACATCATGAAGAGGTAGAAGAGGATGTGGAGGTCGAGAATGAGGAGGATGTTGGACAAGAGGAGGAGGTACAAGCTGAGACTAAAGGTATTCCTCCCTTAGACACAGTGTTAGCTCAACAAATCATGACATTTCTGAAAGGA
>JAJOOO010001634.1:0-28935 GCA_029582685.1 Solanum piurae
TGTCACTGTTAACTCATGGAAATTGTAAGAAAAAATGCGAGTGTGAATTTATGAATTATTTGCTACAATTTGTTCAACAACTCTTTCTTATGTACCTCAATTTTTTTTTGAATTTTTAACTTAATCAACTGTTGCAAATAACCCTTAGATTATTTAAGAAGAAGAAGAGTAGAAAACTTTCAAAAATCGTAAACCCTCTATTTATAGCTAACAAATAGTAGTATGAATAGGTGCTATTTGTTCCTTATCAGAAAAGTTACAACTTTCGAAAAAGTCACTGCTCATCGGAAAAATCACAACGTTTTGCAAAAGTCACAACTAATCAGAAAAGGCACAACCCTTCGGAAAAGTCACAAACCTTTGAAAAAATCACAACCCTTCGGAAAAGTCACAACTCATCGAAAATGTCAAAAACCTGTCAAAAAAGTCGCAACCCTTTGGAAAAGTCACATCTCTTTGAGAAAATCATAACCCTTTTAACATAAAAGGGTATCTACATTTAACATAATACAAATAATTAAATTAATAAATAAAATAAATTGAGTACTTTTAATTGAGGGTATTATAGTAATTCAACATTCAATTTAGGAGTTCATGCTTTTAAGGTAGTATAGATATATATATCGTTATAAATTTCAGTTTTTATTTATAGGAAAAAGAATTGGGGCGCACTCCCATTGAACCGGAGGTTTTCAACAAGACTCATGTGAAGAAGAAAGAAAATGAGTCGGATCCGGATGAGTGGGTTGAGGAAAGGGCCGAACGAGCTTTTGTAAGTTATTTAATATGAATAATATATATTAATAGTGAATATATTTATGATATGTATATATATTGATGTCAATTTTTATATTTAATATGCAGAATGAGTTTCATCAGTATGTCGCTGAGAATCTGGATAGTTCGGTCGAAATGACACCTGAATTGTCAACTCAAATTTGGACAGAGAAAGTGATAGGGGGACACACAAGGGTAGAGTCTATGGTCGAGGCTCTCGAAACGATGTAAGAAGACTCCAGTTGGGCTTAAAAGGTATTGGATCGTCACGTCAAGTCGAGGCACTTGACGGTGCTCATATTACTGCTATGTCGGCTCAAATAGCACCGCTTACATCGGCACTGGCAGAGTCGGAGCGGAGAAGAGTAGCTGAACAACAAAGCATGAGTGAGACCATTCAGCAAATCAAAGAACAAGTGATTAACCTCGCTCGTCGACCTACTACTTCGGCTCCCGAGGACACCGACGACGACACTGAGGAGGAGGAAGATGGTTTTGTAGATGCCACTCCCTAGTTTAGGTCTCTTTTGAAACACAATTTTAAAACACTTTATAAGTTATTGTATTGTGATTTCTTTAGTTTTGAAGATTGATTTAAGTTTGATGTTGTATATGTTGTGTGTTTACGTTATATTGTTTGTTGGGCTGCTTGTATATGATATGAATTGAATTGATTGGTTTATATTTGCAGGTGGGCAGCAGAAATTGCCTGTTTCCCTTCTAAAGAGTTGAATTTATCCAACTTACTTAGTTATTATAATGAGGTTTGGTTTTATATCTCCCTGCTTCATGTATTTTATTTTTGGTTTGATAATAGACAAGGTGGGGGTCAATGTCAAACCTTTCGCCACCTCAAGGTGGATTTCAAAGGAAAAAAAGAAGAAGTTATAGAAGTGTGAAAATTATATACCAACATGTATAATAGAAAAAAAAATTAAAATTACAACTTGAAGAGTTATGAACATCCACAAAGTAGACATTGAAATTTTGTAGGACAATACAAGACTCGTTCAATTTTAGTTGAGACTCTACAAGATGTATTCGATTTCAGTAAGGATTTTTGGAGGCTGCTCTACCCGAAATCCTAGCTCATGTCTATATAAAGGGTAATATATTCCCTTAAAAAGTCAACTTGAATATTTCGCAAATTCATGAAATATTCATAAAGAGATAAAAATATGCTGGACTTTTCTTGATAATCAAATACTTCAAGAAGATCCACAAACACAAATTCTTTCATGGTGATCAAGTCCAAATCACCCCGGCCAGTTCAAGAAATATGTCACTAACGACCCTTTAATCATGAAGATCAAGTCCAAATCATCCTTGTTCAAGAAATACGACACTAACGACCCTTCAAGCACGGAGATCAAGTCCATAACATCCTAGTTCGAGAAATACGTCACCATGACTCTCGAATCATGAAGAAAGTTTAAGAGAGAGAAGAATCAAGAGATGAACAGATTTGTACGTGCACTATTTATCAATAAATTATGAGAAAAAGACAAATATACCTCGGAACTATCATAAATGGTATGTAAATATCCTTCGTTATACTTTAGGAAACTGATGCCCTTACCGTCTAATTTTTGGAGTGTATATACCCCTTGCACTAACGGAAAGATACGTGTCACGATCTTAATAGCCTATCCAAATTTTAGTGATTTTTTACCCACAATTAAAAAATTGACCCGAATAAATAAAAATCCACCAAATAATTTTTAGACCCACACCCAATAAATCTAATTTTCCCTTTCTTCTCAAGTTCCAACAACCAAAGACTGCATGAACCAGTTAAAACACACCACCATCGCGACTCCATCTTCTCTGGTGAAGTTCCACAAACAATGCCACCTTTAACTGCTACCAAACCCAACATCCATCGATTCGGCAAAACCAACGAGGCCGCAACCCTTTGGCTACCACACACCCATCTCTCTCTCAATGTTGTTCCAACAGCTCCGGCGAGCATACCTCTAGCTCTCTTTACAACGCTTCAACAATGGCGGCGGCCAAGAAGGCACTCCGTAACCCATAAAAAATCAATCTCAATTCCATCAACTGAGAAAACTCCAAAGTTCTTTGTTGACGAGAATCATATTAAATTAGGATAGCAATTAATATGATATTTAACTATAAAAAACCTCTAACCAAACCGAGAAAATAGTCTATTGGGAGTTTGGGGTTATAATTTAGTGCGGGTCTTAAATTATTTGGGTAAGTTTTTAATTAATCGGGTCAATTTTTTAATAATGGATAATAAATAAATAAATTTTACATAGGCCGTTAAGATCATGACACGTGTCCCTCCATTAGTCCAAATGGTATATACACTTCAAAAAATAGACGTTAAGGACATGAGTGTCCTAAAAGTATAACGAAGGATATTTAGATAGCATTTACGATAGTTCGGGGGTATATTTGTCATTTTCCCCATAAAATATTTATGTTTCTTCATATTTTTTTTGTGATTCCAATATATTTTCTCACTTTAAAATTTGTTGCAAACACATAATAAGCTTTTCAACAATCATAATACTTAAATGTGGATCAACTATATATTCTTTATCCCAACAATAAATATAAGGGAATAAAGAGAAGATTCCTTGTTACGAAACCACAAAAATACTTGGTGAAACGGCAGTTATAAAAGATAATAAGGATTTATAAATCTTTCAAGCAAATAGATGCATCGTGGGCATTTGGTCTAGTGGTATGATTCTCGCTTCGGGTGCGAGAGGTCCCGAGTTCGATTCCCGGAATGCCCCATCTCTTTTTTATAATTTTATTTAAATGATTTTTGCGAAGTCAGAAATTTGGTTATAATTTTATTTAAATGATTTTTGCGGAGTCAGAAATTTTGTTAAGAATATCCAAGATTTAATATATATATATGTGAAAAATAATTTTTGACCTATATATTTCGTACTATAATTTTTCGATGAAGCGTGTCCAATTCGCCACCCTGAGCTATATGTGGCTAAGCGTCCATACAAGTTAGTATGTATCATTTTTGATTGATTTGGAGGGTGAGGGTACTTTGTTTAATATATTTGCTAATGAATCCACACTGAGATTGATGTTCTGAAAATTGCAGTAAACTCATCAGGCAATATTGATAGTGACATCAAGACAATAATATACTTCATGGTGGGGCTCAAAGACATGTGCGGACAATTTAATCTAACAGAGTCAAGTAGACAACATCGAGCATGGTCCAGACTGCTCTCTTAAATAATCTCTATTCCTATTTATATGTCGTCCTTATTAAAATTATATTTTTCTTAATATTTGTTATTTCACAAAATCAATACATAAATAACATTTTTCTTCTTATATTACATTTGAGAGTTGTTAGCTTTGAAAGTATGAATTAGACCAACATATAAAAACTAAATAATTAATTAATGTTCATTGGTTAATTTAATTAATCAAAATAAAGTATTCATGAATCATGCTCATTTATTGAAAATTTGATCTAAAATAATATTTACTAAATAAGGTTATAATTTGGAAATTTAATAGTTGACCAAAGCCAATATTTGAGGTAAACAAGCTCAAAATTGAGATTTAAAAGTTCTTGGAGGTTCGGAGGGTGATTTTGAACTTAAATGGATGGTTTAATTTAGACGAGTCCAAGGGGGCTGGGGGTGATTCATATACTTAAGTTAAATAGTAGTTAATTTAAAGATTAAGGATTGATCACGATCAACAATGTGCTTGGAGGTCCTCTCTGATCGGTGTTTTGAGAGTTTCAATTGGTTTGTAACGTGTTTTTAGGAGTGATTTGCATATTTTTGTTTGAATCTTGATGGCTTCGGGTGAGTTGGAGCAAAAGCCAATAATGGACTCTGAATATTTCAAATTTATGCAAATACATATAGAGTTATCTACATATATATGCACTTGATCTCTGTAACATTACTTAATTATTTCGTAATAGTTTATCGCAAAATAATTTTCTCAAATATACGAGTTATTATTAAGAATGATCAGTATATATATGCTAAGTAAATTCAACTTATTTCTACACATCTATAAACGAGGGTAGAAATATGGTTTAGGTTAATGTTTGTAGCCATCCACCAACAACAAAAGAGAAATAATCAAATACCAATAAACCCAAAATTACGAACGCTACACTAGAGTTGAGTTCACAACCTCGCGCAGTAAAGGTTTATCTACTCATATTTTGTAACATCAACAACAGGATCCTTAAAAAAATCATATTTACTTACAAGAACAATATTGTTGAAATAATTTCAAGAAACTAAAAAGATCTCCACGAAAACTATAAGAATTTGTACACAATAATATCCTAGAGATTACCATAACTCATCTACATAAAAACCCCTAGAATATCTATATATATATATATATATACGTACACTCTTCTAAATTGAGAAAAAATATGTACGTAGCTCTGCTTCTGAATTGAGAATTATCCATGTTGCATTTGAATTCACTTTATGATTATGATCAAGCATAATCAAGGATCAAAGGATTGTACCATTGAAAACACTGTTTTTTTTGTAAAAATAAAATGTACTAATCTTTTATTGATTTAGTCTGCGGTAAGATGCTGGACATGAGGAAAATGTACCACCTTTTGGACGGGTATATGGATATCGCGAGTCTATCATAGGTCACACCACTCAACATCCAATATGGAGAGTGTATGCCGATATTACCATTGGTCATTGCATTGCGCTGCATATATTGTATCTTATATCCCATTGTCGTTCTCTTTGTAATTATATTGCTATTAAATCGGGGAGTCTTTTCTTCTTTGCAGGATTTCTTTAGCATTATTTATTCGATATAATAACTACTTAAGCTCGATTGACCTATGATGCCTACTGAGAACTAGTTTTTTTTGGTACAAAACGATAATAATATATTATATATTAATATGCATCAGTACAAGATAGTGGCATCACATGGTTATAGCTATCATGCGTAGTTAGGGGAGGAGCCTGATTACACTTAGTATTTATACTAGCGGGCGATAAACGCCTAACAAAAAGAGTTCCAGCCTTGTCTGCTTCTAGATAATTTACTGCAAACAAGGGTGGAACTGATAATATCAAAATAGAATTGGTCTTCTTCAACTTCGCTCCCTCCTTAGCTAGAATATCCGCCACTTTGTTCTCTTCTCGATAGCTATGCTGCACCGGAGGCCTCCCCAGCTGTTTGATTATATCCCTGCAATCAGATAATATGTTAGAGTATGACGGATGAACACCTTTTAGATATTGGATCACGTGAACCCATGCTCTCCTCTCTAGATCATATATATTAGTGTTATATTTTAAAGAAAAATATTTAAATATAGATGTGTGAACCACATTTAAAGTATCATATAATAATACGATGATGATTGTGTGCACTTCTCTAAGTGAGGATAAAAGTTAAAATCTTATATCTATCTTCTCTTTTTGAGTAGCACCTCTCCAAGTGGTTATCGGTTACACTTTTGACGTTTCAACTAATTTGTTTTTTGTTGTTTTTCCTTAAATTTTTCAAAAAATGTAAGTGTTACATTGAAAATTTCTAAAAAATTTAGCACTGTAAATTTTTTATATAATTAAATCAAATGTCTGCATTAAAATTTAAAACTAGTGGTATTATATATTTTGCACCTATAATTTTGAAAGTTCAATGGTTCATATTAAGAACTTTAAAGTCAAATTTATATTTAAGATGCAATTTTTGATAATCATGCACCCATCTTGCCAAAATCCTAGATACGCCTCTGTTTGCAATCTATGGATATGTCTATCGGTGTTAGATTGTGTAGTTTAGCCACTCTTAGCCCTTTCACTAAGGCTGAAATTTCAGTTATGATAGGTGTTGTTGTTGTTAGAGATCCCATGAAACCTATTACCCAGTTTCGGTGGTTGTCCCTTATCACACCTCCTATACCTCCTATGCCAGTCGGCGTGTTCATTGATCCGTCAGTATTGAGCTTAAATTTTACTTCGGGTGGCTTCCACCGAACTTGGATCATTATATTCCTAGTTGTTACCTTATGAGAGTTGGTTAAGCTACGGTATTCAACCACATGATTGTAGGGAGTTTTAAGGTTGATGTTGTTTTTCTTGCGGTTGTAATAGTTGTCATTCCTTAATAACCATATATTCCACATGTAGAAAGGAAAAGCTTGTTACCATTGGAGATTTTTGTTAACTGTGAAATCTTCACTATTAATGGCTTCCAACCAGTAAGGCTCATGAGTGTTTTTTATTTTCCTTATGGTGCTCCCAAGACCAATGGCTTCCCATAACTTCTGTTCATTTGGGCAACTAAGAAAAATATGTCTTATAGTTTCTGGTTCGTTACAAAAATAACATGACTTATCTATTTGTATTCCTATGTGGTGTAGGTAATTGCAGGTTGGTAGCCTACCGTGCTTACATTGCCAAAGAAAGAATTTAATCTTGTTGGGGCATTTCAGCGACCAAATCCAGCTAAAGGATTTTTCCCCATCCTCTGGCTTCTTCTGATTATTTAGAAGAAAATGATATACAGAGTTAGTCGTGAGTGTCCCTTTGGGATTTGGGTACCACGATATCCTATCCTTGGCTCCTGTTGTAACTGGTATGTATACTCCATGAATCTGATTTGTAATGGAACATGGTAACTCGAATGATATTTTGTTGAGGTTCCATGTACCATTAGTAGTTAGGATATCCATAACTCTCATAATATTCACTGCTTCTGTTAGGGGGCCTTGTATAGCTTCCCTCAGAGTGCTACCATTATCTAACCACCTATCATACCACAGAGATGTTGTTTCCCCTTTCCCTATTGACCATTTAAGTCCTCTCATGATACGAACTTCCCATCCATTGCTTAGCCCTTTTCATGTCCTACTACAATTATTGTTCTTTCTAATTATATTGGTTGTTTTAATGCCCTTGTGGGGAGTATTTATTAATTAATAGGGCTTCCCATGGAGAGGAGCTATTGTTGTACGCCCTCCAAGCTAGTTTTGCCAGTAGGGCATTATTTTTCACTTCAGCCCTTTGGGCACCCAAACCTCCGTCAGCTTTTTTATTTGTAAGTGTTTTCCAATCGATCATATGTAATTCCTTTTATCTCTAGTGGATCCCTATATGAAGTTCCTTTGTATTTGGTCAATTATTTTGGTAATTGCAGTTGGGAGCTTAACATATTGCATAATATGCGTGGGGATGTTATTTAAGCATGCCATAGCAAGTGTGGTTTGACCTGCAATGTTTAAGAATTTTGTTTTCCATCCCGCTAGTTTTTGGCTGAGATTGTCTATTGTGAATTGGTAATCACTCAAAGTTTGATTTTTTGTAAAGATTGGAAAACCCAAGTATTTACCAAAATAAGTACTTTTCTTAATGCTTAGAGTACTGGATATGTTGCTTTTTAGCTCTTTACCACCGTTTTTGGAGAAGATAAGCTTTGATTTAGAGTAGTTAATTGATTACCCTGATTTCTCACAGAATTTAGCTAACACTTTATTAATGGTTGCAACATTTTTGCTGTCTGCTCTACTCATAAGTATTAAATCATCTGCAAAGAATAGATGGGATAAAGAGGGCCCTCTTCTTGCAACTTTAATTGGTTGCTAATTATTTTTTCTAACTTCCGATTCAATCTCTCTAGAGAGCATTTCCATGCAGAGAATGAATATGTAAGGGGATATAGGATCCCCTTGTCTAATACCTCTAGAAGGCTCAAAAAATTCAGTGCGATCTCCATTCACTAGTATCGCAACACTACTAGAAGAAACTCATGACATGATAATATTAATAAGATTTGTTGGAAGGTTAAAAAATATAAGTGTTTCGCGGATGAAGGACCACTCAACTTTGTCAAAAGCCTTTTCTAGGTCGATTTTGATCATCATGTTTACATTTTTACCTCTCATTCTTTGGAAATATGATATGACCTCCTGGACTATTATCGCATTATCTTTGGCTTGTTTTTTTTTGGAGGAAGCTTGATTGGTAGGGTCCTATCAGCTTATTCATTATTGATTCAAGTCTGTTTGATATAGTCTTTGTAATGGTTTTATATGTGGTGTTACATAGACTAATAGGCCTAAAATCTTTTAAGGTGTTAGCTTCCTTAACTTTGGGTATCAAGCAAACATGTTTTTGGTTAATATCCTTGGGTATTTTTTCTTCCTGAAATGCTTGTTCACATAGAGTTATGAATGACTTACACACTATGTCCCAATACTTTTGGTAGAAGAAAGGATGTAACCCGTCTGGGTCCTGGGGCTTTGAAGGGTTGGAAGGAAAACACTGCTTGTTTTATTTTCTCTATCGTGGGAGTGTCCCCCATACTTTTTGGAATTATAAAGTTATTTTTGACTAGTATATCATTTCCAGTGTATGTGGCTATTTCATGTGAGGAGCAGAATAGTTTATCAAAGAATTTGAGTGTAATCATTAGCAGACCAGGGAGGTCATAAGTCCACACTCCAAATTCATTTTCTAGCAATACTATTTTGTTTCTCTTTCTTCTATTTAAGGTAGTTATATTGAAGAATCTAGTATTTGAGTCTCCGTCGTTTAACTAATTAACTCTGGATTTTAGTTTCCAGAAATCTTCTTCTTGCTTTAACACTTGGTTAAACTCTTGAGTTAATTCCTGCTCCAGATTTATAAGGAAGGTACTCGATTTATATCTGTCTGAGTTTTGGATACCTTCGATTCTCCTTAGTAGGTTCTTTTTTTTTTTATAGAAGATATTCCGAAAGGTTTGTTTGTTCCATTTGGAGATTGTTATTTTGAAATCAGGAATTGCGTCTCTTATATTCTGGTGTTTGACCTAACAGTCCTGAATATTGTTCCTTAGTTCGGGGTGAGTCATCCACATTGATTAAAAACGAAATGTGTTGTGACGACGTTTTTGATTATTTTGGAATAGAGATAGGAGCAAGGGGTAGTGAGCTGAGTTGGTACGTGGGAGATGACTTACATGGGCATTTGGGAATTTTTGGAGCCATTCATTATTTGCTAGGTAATAGTCAAGTCGTTCTAGAATAAGCTTCTTTTTGTCCCTAAGCCTTTTATTTAGCCACGTGTATTTTCTCCCTTTAAAACCTAGATCGATGAGCTTGCAATGGTTTATTGTATCCCAAAAGTCAATCATTCGGGGTCTATTTTCCGGTCTACCCTCGAACTTGTCAGAGCTACTCATTAATTCGTTAAAATCACCCCTATTAACCAACAACCGTTATAAGTATTTTTTATTCTTTTCAGGTTATTCCATAATATATTCCTCGTACTTTTACATGTACTAACATAAATACAACTAAATAGCCAAAAGTCATTAGTAGTACGTACCTTCACCATAGCATGAATTTCCTGCCCTGAGGTTGTGATATTGTCCACTTCCAGAATATTATCGTCCCACAGAATGACCAGACCTCCATAGTTTCTAACAGATGGAACTTGGATCAAGTTAGTGAATGGATATTCATCTATAAGTACCTGATGATCGCTCATTTTTGTTTCTACTAGAGTACCTAGTGGAGGTTTATGCCAATCTATTAATGACCTGAAGTTTCTACGAAAATCTTGATTATTACCGCCCCTACAGTTCAAGATTATTAAGTTCATTGATCTATTCGATTTGGGTGGGACTATCATCGTTACTGGCCTCTCATTCAAGGGTGTCCAAACCCTCAGAGTTGGATTCACTACCACAATAAAGTTCCAAATCCCCATCTAGCAGGGGGCTCGTATGTCTATAGATGCTTTACTTAAATTTGAAGGACAAATTATGATGCACTTTTTTTCGATTTGTTATTTGAATAGCATTACTTTACCTCTTTTAAAACCCATATCTCTGTTCGTGTTTCCCTCATCAATTCCATCGTTTCTTCTAGCTCCTACATACTTGGATTTGGTTCTACGATTAGACCTATGACTAAGGGGGATAGGGGGGGACGGGGGGTGAGGTGGTACTTGTGAGGATGATGCTACATGGGTTGGTATATTCAAGTTCAAACCCTCTTCCGTCCTGTTGTCCTGGTTCTCTTCTTGCTCCTCCATCGGGTTGTTCCATGGGGATATCGCTATTTCCTGGACCTGTTGGGGAAAGAAGAAAGGTGGAAAGGGAAATAAGTCATGTTGTTGGACCTGAGCAAGTGGGTTGAAAATAAGCATCTCCCAGGTTAGGAGCTGATAGAAGGGGAGTTGCGGGTAAATCATAGCATGGGGTGGGTGAAGGACAGTGGACATCCAAAAATGATCGTTGTAAGATTCCCATGCTAACCTCATCCCCTCCGAAACCACTTGGGCTATGAAAGTGGGGTTCTGACCAATTATTACTACCTTTTTCCCTTCAACTATTGCTGAGAAGGATAGGTCCTGACCTTGGAGACCCACCTCCAGCCAAGACTGAGGTACTAGGTTCTGGGGAGGAGCTTGGGTAGCATAGAAAGTGTTTTCCCCTACTGTTACTGATATCATAGGGAAATGAGGGAATGGGGCTGGGAAGTTGTTCGGAGGGTTCCTCATGTTCTCCATGTTTTGGTTTGAAGAGGGACTAGGGGAGTGTGGAAATAGTGATCTCCTAAAGGTATTCATCCTTTGTTGTGCTAAAAAGGGGGTTCTTGGCATTATGTGGTATAGGTGGCAATTCTATAGAAATAAATTGAATAGGAATAGTTGTTCTATTACAGAAATTGGGAAAGGAATTATTTGGAGTTATTGTACTAGGAATATTAAATAAAAGTTCCTTATTGTCCTTGTTGCCTTTTTCTACTTTTAGAAAGTCATCTGTAGGGTATAAAGGGGGCATAGTATCAAGGATAGATATATTTTTTGGGTCTAGTTCTGTCTCATCACCACAACTGTCTAATTGTATGGACATATGGAGGTCCACGTCAGCTTGAGATTATTGATAGTTTACTTCCATCTCAGTTCCTGGAAGGGTGGAACTGGTATTGGATAATTTAGGTAGTAGGTTAGCTATGGTATTAGGGGTTAAAATAGGGGTAGTATTAGGGGTCATCGTAGCACAGTAGGTTCCTGTAGCATCCTTTTGGGGCAAGTTAACTAGCCTCTTATCTTTTGAGATAATTAAATCTGTTGCTGACGTATTTGTGACATCATTACATTTACTGTTTGAGGGCTCAGTAGTGTTCGTATATGACGCCTTTGTTTGATCCTCGTGGGCGCAAACATGGAGCTGTCATTTTGCCTAGAGGAATTAGTTGAGACCAGATTTGGATGTTGTGAGATTTTCTGGTAATGAAATAGTTTAGATTCGAGATACTTACCTATACTGGCTTCGAATAATTTGACATTGATACCTGGCCGCTCATCCAGCTTCCTCTCCGTCGCCTGCTTGTTACTAGGCTTTTTTTTTTGAGAAGGATACCATTTGCCATTGTTCCTCCTCCTTGGCTGTGGTTAATGGATCGGGTCTAGATTCTCTATTTTGTGCCTGTTGTATTGCTAGTTGTACTACTTCAAAATTGGTGACTTCTTGTTCACTTGCTTTTTTTGGTTGGATAGTTAAGCAAGTTGTGACCGAGGACCCCACATTTATTGCAAAAAATGTTAGACTCCTCATACATAATATATTGTTTATGGTGTCCAATTTGTATGAATTTTTGAACTGGCACATTTAATGGAACTTCTATACAAATTCGTGCATATCATCCCCTCAAAGTTGCCGATGTACATAGATCAATTTTTATCAACTTCCCCAGTCTTTTTCCAACTCTGGCTAAGATGGCATGGTCATAGAATTCAATCAGTAATTCTGGCAGTCTAACCCATATCACTGAGATTTTCTCCTTTGATTCAGACGCTACGAAATTTGGGATCCACATCTTTATTGAAAGGAAGTATCCATTGATGAACCACGGACCCTTTTGGATTGCTCTTTACATATTTTCCTCTTTAAGGAATTTTACTATGAAGTAATCAGGTCCCAAATCAATTAGAGTGATTTCTTCGGTAGGTCTCCACATAGTCTTTAGCCTCATTTTAAGGTATTGGTGGCTTAATTTTTTCCTTAATAGGTTGATGATTACTGAGTAAGACCATGGTTGGTAAATTCTTTATTTATCATCCTCGGAAAGGATTACAATATTCCCACTGTCTTCCTGGTGATGTTCCCTGAATTTGTCTGATTGATTTCCATTTTGTGCTTCAAAGAAACCACAAAGATTGCTGACATTTGGGGGGTTAGCTTTGGTTGCCGGTGTGTTCAGGGTTTCTTTAAAGGAGACAGGGGTGGACTTTGATTGCGCTGTTACGTCTAGTTTTGGATCTATCTCCATATGGTTATCATCATCATCCGGCGGATTTGGGGGCAGCGCTGGTTGTACTCTTGTTGCAGTCATCATAACGTGTAGTTTTAGAGTCACAAAATACAGAGCGTAAAACTCACCAATCTTGGTAATACTCATACTCTGAGATTACAAAGCTTTAGGATTCTCTCACAATACGTCAACTGGAGAACTAGTTATTATACTCATTCTACATTCTTTCCATCTTTTCAGATGCAGATCCTACCGTGATTATTAGTACGGTCCTTAATCATGCTGAGTTGTTGTTTAGAAGCTGTAATAAGCTTCTATGTTCAGAGATTGCCTAGTTTCCTTTATCTTTTATTCTTGTCTTATTTATTTGATAGATAATTATCATTACGACCCAACCTACCGGGTCATGTGTGTCTGAAAAGGGTGGGGGCAGTTGAAGGATTGTTCTTGATTTGAAACTTAGATTCGGGAAAGATTTAGGAGTTAGAATGCCCAAAGTTTTACATATTTCGGTAGTAGGGTACTTTAGGAACACTAGTCTATTGTTATTTTGAAAAAACAAAATTTATGGGCCAAGGGGCGGCATTGACGTACCCCGTAAAATTTGGGGACAATGAAGTTCTGCTTTGAGAGGGGATTTTCTATGTAGGGTGTGATGGAGAAGGTTGACTCTTTCCATGCCATCGTTGGAAGACTTTGATTGGGGTCCTCTGGTAGAGGATCTCCCTTTCGCATGCTCTAGATGGGTGAGGGACTTCTATGCCTTCCTTTCCACTATTCGTTGGGAGGACCCTAACCGCATCATTTGCATCTAGGGAGTGGACTTGCCAGTGGATATCGAGACAATCAACGAGGTGCTAGAGGTGCCGGAGGTCTCTAATGAAAAATATGAGACCCGACTAAGGGGGATGGACATGAGGTGGCTGCGAGACACACTTATTGAGGAAGAGTTTTGGGGTACTCAGGTCTAATGGCCCACCACCGAGGGTATTACCATCCTCTACTTCACTATCGATGTTAATAGGTGGCTGCAATTGGTTGCCTAGAGGATTTGTCCGTCAGGTAACCTTACAAATGTAGCCTATCATTGGGCTCTAGTGGTGGCCTGCACTGTCCAGGGGATTTTGACTAAATATAGGGGCAAAGATAGTGTCCGAGTAGAAGGACTTTTGTCAGGGCAACAAGAAGGCCCCCTTCCTTCTAGGACCGGTGATCGCATTGTGCAAAAGGGCTGGGGTTCCCTTGATGGATGCCCAAGAAGGCCCCCTTCCTTCTAGGACCGGTGATCGCTTTGTGCAAAAGGGCTGGGGTTCCCTTGATGGATGCCGACATAGAGCTACCAGTGGCGGAGCCAGAAATTTTATCAAGGGTGTTCAAGAATATCTTTTTTTTAAAATTAGTGAGTTGAATGTTATTTGTTTAACCTAGGGATTCTACCATGAACGATCTCAACATTTGTCAATATCAAATATAAACAATCGAGTTTTTTTTTTATGCATTGATTTTATATGATAAAAATATATGATTATTGTTTTTAAAGTGAAATATTAATAGAACAAATGCGTCTAGCTTTAAGAAACATAAATCACACCAGTAGAATTTTTTTTCTTAACAAAAGAAGAAGATAAAACACATGTATTGATTTTAGTTTTGGGTTTAAAGTTGTTAACATATATAAACACAAGTTTTTAAAGTAAAATATTGGCTTTTTTTTTTCACTATTCGAAAGTAGATAAAAATTAGAAATACATGATATCTAAATATTCAAATTAAAATAATGTATTCATATATGTTACTTATATTATTAAAATTGTAATATTAATAATTAAGAAACTCGAGGAACATAATAATGGTGTGTGAGGTTGTGTTCTGCTCTCAAAATAAAACTAAAAATTTTGTGCGCTCTGTGGGATTCGAACCCACGCATCTGGGGTGGAAATGAACATGCTTAAACACTACACCACGGAAGATTTATGTCAAGGTTGTTCAACATTAGTTATTTATCCCTTAAATCTAGAATTTGACAACTCTATATGATGTAATTTTCCGGCGAAGGGTGTTCAACTGACCACCCTTGGATGGTTGTAGCTCTACCCCTGAGAGCTACACATGGATCCCCCCTTCTATCCTCTTCGAGTGAGATCGACCATTGACATGGGGAAGAAACGGGAGAGGAGGTGGGAAGCAACCAGGTTGCAGCAGGTTCGGGCGACGATGATGATGATGACAACACCCATGTTCCCCAAACCAACACCCACTCTTTGGCAACCGCGTGGAGGATGATTTGGCTGCTGCCCAGAGGTCTATGAGAGATTCCCCTACTGAAGCCATATCCCCACCTCTCTCTGACCGGGAATATACAACGCTCTGTAGGGAGTTGGCTACGGAGAAGAGGAAGAACATCGCCCGGGACCACCTACTTACTCAAATGTAGAAGACCATAAAGGTTATGTTCATATGCGTCGCCCTTGACCAGGAGCTCCCGTGGCTCACACAGGAGAACTTTCGGGAGTTCCCCTTCATAAGTGAGGTGTGGGCATAGGATCAGGCCCCAGATGATGCCGTGGCTGCTGATTAGGACCCCCCTCCCTTGGTTATTTTTTTAAAAAAAACTTGGTTTGGGTTTGTCATGTTTGGGCATGTAAGACATCTTTTCCTTTTCTTTCTTTCTTCTTCTTTTGGTTTAGCACTTGAATGCTCGTTCTAATTTTCTGTTCACCATAATTTTTTTTTCATGATCACCTAGCAGATTTGTTTACAATAGCGATGACACGAGCAAAACATCACTATTTTAATTTATCTCTAAATTGTTATTATGTGATTATCGTTATCAAATTGAGGAGGAATATTAGGCAATACTATAATTATATAGTAATCACAAAGTATATGTTTTATAAGAATAGGACTTGATTACATATTGTATAGTTATAGAAATATATATTCCTTCTTAGAATATGAATTTAACTTTACAATTGCATAACTATAAGTATTTTCTACTGGATCATTTTGCATAAACAAGACCACTACTTAGAAAATCTCATGTTTCTCTAAAAACCTGTACAAGAGCATCTAACTGAATACAAGCATCTTAAAAACTACAATTCTATCTGAAATTGTAAAGACAGAAAAGTGAAGATACCGGAAGTCTTCCATCACTCGAAAAGCCAAGTAGCTCACCTAAGCTCATGAAGAAGTATTGCCTCGGTCATATTGAAAATCAACTAGGCAAGTTATTTCTAGCATCTGCATTAAAAAGATGTAGTAAGAATATTATGAGTACAAAAACATCTATATTCAATAGGCATCATAGCCGATCAATAAATAGTTAATAATTGTACCATATAAATAATATTAATAACTATGCACAAATTAACAAAACAATCTTATATTCAAAAAAGACAAGTATAAGCAGCTGATTAGAATCATCCAATAAGTAAAAGGAAGAAGTAAAATAAAGATAGATATTCAAGAAATACACAACAAAACAAAGTAATGATATGGAATGGCCAATGATCCTGCTAATATACACTCCCTCTACAGTGACATGTTCTGACATGGGATTCATAGGGAACTCATGAGTTCCATATATTCCATCTAAAATCTTCTTCCATCGGGAAAAAATCAAATTTTACTATTGGTATAATTATTAATCAATCATACAAAATCATTTCCCGATGGATATACATATCAAAATCGATCATCCAGAATCATTTTTCATTGGATATAAATTTCTTAACTTGTGGTTTTCATAGTACCAAGTGTAATGACCATTTTGGTCGTTATGGGTATGCCAATGGTGTAACAATTTGGGTAAGAAATATTTTGAGTACTGACTTGAAACTTTCAGGCTAGGCCAATCTTAGATGAAATTTGAGCGAGGTGAGGTCTAGGGTAATCCAAAAAATAATTGGGTAAAATGTTTAATTTTGGGTTGATTCTTCAATTATCTAAGACATTCGTAAAACTTTTCGGAAGTAAATTCAGATAAGTAGAACTCCCGATATCAAACTTGGCGTGAAGAGATTAGTTTAGAACATCAAGGTTCGAAGGTGTATTTTTGAATGGGGATTTTTTGGGAAATTTCCATCTTTCAGTCTCGTGTAAGTCGTTATAGCGGGTGGCACACTGCTATAGGGAGGGAGGAATTAATCTTGCTATAGTGGGTGATCTCTCTAAGGCGGGGCTGCTATAATAAGTTGGGGTCTCTATAGTAGGGTTAGTTGCGAGTTTTGCACTGAAAACGCTAAAACTACTCATTATTTCTGCAAACACATTTATGGGAAAGACAAGGGAAACCTAGGGTGATTTTTCTCTATTTTTTATCGTGATTATTGTTATTGGCCAGTTAATTACTCTATTCGATTGGTAATTTGATTATCAGGCTGTAGAACCTACGAGAATTGCCTTAAGGGAAGGTTTTGGTTGATTTAGTGGTCGAAAATCCTTATTTTGGGGTAGGATGATCATGGGAGTGGCCTGGATTTAAGAGTAAGTTGCAATTCGGGTTTATTTTGGCCATTTTTCTTTGATTATGTTTTTTTATTTTATTGTTTTAGACCAAGAACAAGATTGAATTCATAAGAAGGGGAAGACTCGGGTTCAATAGAGTTTCCAAGGCTTTATTCGAGATCGGTGATGGTTGTTTGTTTTAAGTTATGTAATGTGTGAATGTTAACTTAATTTTATAGTATTACTTGTACAATGCATGTTGAAGAAATTATAGGGGAGGAATATGAAATGATATTATGTTGTCAATCTCATACAATTAACTTGTTTAATTTGCTCGTTGTTTACAAATGTGATTGATTTATTGTATGTGTGATTGTGTGTGATATAAGTGATTGCTGGTTGACTCGGGTACCACGCTTGGTACTAAATATCTCATTGGTTGGCTCGCGTACCATGCTACTAACGGTTGGCTCGGGTACCATGCCTGATACGATATATCTTAATAATAGGCTTGGTTATCACATTACATACTTATTAATGGTTGGCTCGGTTACAACTGTTATGAATCAGCCCCAGCCCAATAACGATACCAACAAGGATATCTCACAAATAGATATTGGACCAAGTAGGCCCAATAAAAGCAATAAGCCTTCACAAAGGGTAATTTGGGATCCAGGCTAAGGGTACATTGGTTTTCGTTAAATAGAAAAGGGCATCACTATCAGAGGGCATCGTATGAATTATGTGCAAAGGCATTTTTGTGTTTCTTGATGAGTCCGAGATTTGGACTCATTTAGGGCTTTATTTATATAGATTTAGTGTCCTCAAATGCTTATTTTGTCCCAATAACTGATGTAAAATCCTTGATTTCCACTTATATGGATTGAGGAACAAAGCAAGGACACTAATTTGCAAAAAAGAATGAAGTGAGCTGAAAGAATGAAGAAAAGCAAGCTAAAAGAATGAAGAAAAGCAAGCTTAGTGATCGCCAAGTTAGCTTAGCGAGTCGCCGAATGGCTACTTGACCACCTAAAGTTCCAGTGTGCCAAGCCCTAAAGGAAAGAACCAAGTTGGCGAGAGAAAGGAGTAGTCGGTGGATCGCCGAGTGGATCCGCGATGCAGTGTTGGATTGCCCAAAGTTACAAACCTTGATGATGCTGAAGGCCAAGGTAGAAGGACGATGGAAATGACCAAATGGCAGATCGCTGAGTGGTTCGACGAGCCCGACTTACTTCACGAAGTGGCTCTTCGAAGCACATTTTTGGCGACTATAAATACATTTTTGAACATTTAGTTTAGGAGCTATCTATCTAATATCAGAATATCTGAAGTCTATTATCAAGTTTTGAACTGTGAGACAAGTTTTCTCTAGTTTTCCTTAGCTTTGAAGAATTGAAGTTTTTCACTTTTGAGAAATTGGAAGTGGGTATTTGAAATTCTTCGAATTGGACTATTGTAAAGACGAAATCAATCTTACCCAGTTGATGGAAGCTCAATTTGGTAACATTTTTTTTATCTTTTTATGATGTCTAGATAAAACCCTAATTCTTGGGGTGTGATTATGTGATTATGGGTTGATTTAGTTTATGGTATTGCCAATTGTTAGTTTAAATGTTGTTTAGAAGTGAGTCCAATCATTAATTATGGTTTAATTTAAGAGTTGTAGTTACAAATGTACTTCTACCCTTGTGCTTTTGGCTTGCTCGTGAGAGAGGTTTTAAAACTAAGATTATTGATTGATGGTCTGTGGGTATTGGGTTGTCATGGGTTCAACTCGAGAGAGTGAATCCTAAACCCAATTCCACACATTCAGCTCGAGAGAGTGAATGGACTAAGGTGTGGGCTGTTCTTATTTTGCATGCTTGTTGATGTTCGGGAGAAATCAACTTGATTCGGGGTAAATTATTCGAGAGAAAGTTTACCTCCTCTATAGTGTAGCTTACTCACTAATATTTAGCTATTTTGTAATAGTTGTAATTACCAATTTATCTATATTAGCCTATAATCGAATCACATCCCAAGAACCCGTCTCATTATTGTTATTTCGTATTGTTTACCATTGTTTGTAGTTGATAATTTCAAACCAAAACCCCCCATTTGACATTCGTGTCACCCCCTGATTTGAATAATGTCTTTATTCGAGAATTTCTATTCCTATGACTGATTTGACCATGTTTACACTTTCCTATTGAATCTTAAACACGTACCGCTCCTTGTGGGATTCGACCCCAACTCATTTAGTTGGATTTTATACTGACTAGTGAATGTTGACACTTAGAATTGGAAGAAGTGTCCTTGAAACGTTAATCATTTCTCATCCCTAATTCTAGAGTCAGTTTCTCATCTCCATTCTTATCTCTATCCTTAGTTACTTGTTATCTCAATATTTCCATTGTAATTCGGTAGTTTGGTTATTGAAATTAGAATCTTAAAGTTGTAATAGTGTTTTAGTGTTCTTATTAGTATAGTGAGGATTTTGGTTTGTTACAACCACATCGATACAGATTTACTGACTATTGGATCGGGTACTACACCAGGTATATGTTTGACTAATTATTTGAGTGTGGTTCCTTGAGTGAACCGGGTTGTTTGTGACAAGTGGGACATGTTTCACGTTAATGCGTAAGTCATGGTTGGTGACTGTTGAAATGTTGAATTGGGTTTTGTGTGTGCTGTCTTGGTTATACTATGCTTTAGTTATGTTTTTACATTCATGTCTTTAGAGCTCAGTGATGATCCTTCCAGTACACTGTGGTTTGTGTTCTAATACTGCACTTGCTCTTTCTTTATTGACTACATGGCATATACAGGAAGATGCTTCACAACCTCAACTGTGAGGCCTTCGTTATCTGAATCCAAGGGTGAGCCACTTCCTTTGGGCTACCATGAATTTCTCTTTACCTCTTAGTCCATCTGTTCGTACTTGGACAGATTTGGACGGAAACCTCCCTTGGCTTTGGGTAATCCTGCTCATTTGGACTTTGCATGTTGCAGAAAATCATTAGGCAGCTTATAAAAAATTGCACGACTTCTTTGCGGAAAGGAATCAATATCCACATAAGGAAGAATCAACAAGGAATAGAGATGAACAGTTACTTACATTTTAACAATTGCTATCCACATCAGGAAGAATCAACAAGGAACAGAGATTAGCAGTTACTTACGTTTTCACAATTACAAAAAGTGTAGCAAGGATAAATTTGTGTAAATGAGAACTCCACCATGTGGAGGTTATGATATCAACACTACTGATAATTCACAACTCCACCAAGTTGTATAGTATGGAAAGTACACATGTCACATCTCCTCACCGAATCTGTTAAAAAATGCATAAGAACTGCAACAGTCTAAATTCTTTGTACCTATAGGAAAGTTATTTACTATATAGTAGTTAACCAGTTTCTATATTATCCCTAATCCTTAGAAGTTGGTTTCTTAATTTCAGTTGGCTTGTAAACTCTATTAATTAGTTTGGATTTATAATGAAGTATGTAGTTTTGCTTTCATTAATATCCTTTTGCTGGTTTATCAAACTTATGTTCCCACTTGTTCAATAATCTTACAAGAAATTTTGAGATCCTAAAGATGAAAGAAACCGAAACCATCAAAGATTACTTTGAAAGTCTCTTGAACATAGTAAACAGGGTAAGATTGCTTTGTTCCATGTTCAATGATTCATGTATTGTTGAAATAATTCTGGCAACTGTGCCAGAAAAATTTGAAGCAACCATAACTACTTTAGAAAACACTAAGGAACTGTCCAAGATCACCTTCGTAGAGTTGTTGAATGCTTTGCAGGTTCAAGAACAACAAAGAGTCATGAGAGAAGAAGGAAATATCGAGGGAACATTGTTTGCCAAGCCTCAAGATGCAATGGAGGCAAGAAGAATATTCCTTTTTTTCTAATAGTGGTGTTTGGGCCAGCTTGTGCCCACCTCAACTAATTTCATGAAGTAGAGGGTGATTAACGTTTCAAGCACCTCATCCAATTCTAGGTGCGAACAATCGTTAACTAGTATAAAACCCAACAATGAGTTGGGTCGAAACCACAGGGAGTGGTACATGTTCAAATTAAAGTATGAAGTACAAATATGATCTAATTAGTTATAGGAATAGAAATTATCGAAAAAGACACGTGAACAAGTCTAAAGGGATGACAACGAATGTCAGAGGAGGGGTTTTGGTTTGCAATTTTCAGCTACAACACAAACAAAACAAGAGAAAATAACAATATAGGGAGGAATTCTCGGGATGTGATCGATTGTAGACAAATTTCACTATATGGGTAATTGAAACTACTAATAAATAGCTACATATCACTGGGTAAGCTAGACTACGAGTGAAATTGTTTTTTCTCGAACAACTATCACGTTTCAAGTGATTTCTTTCGTACATCAACAAACTTAGCAAATAAGAACAACCCACAACCTTAATACATCCTCTCTCTCGAGCAAGATGGGTAGGATTGGGTCTATGATTCACTCTTTCGAGCTGAACCCATATCAACCCAATATCTACAAACCATTATTCAAAAGTTTTGGTTCCAAAACCTCTCTCTCAAGTAAACTAAGAACTCAAAATTAGAATTGCATTTGTAACTACAATTCATAGATTATAACACAACTATTTATTAAACCCACTTCAATATAACATTAAAATTAGTAATTAACAATGCCCATAAGCTAATTTAGCCCATAATCATATAATCACACCCTAAGAATTGGAGGTTTAGCTACATATCATAATAAAGTAAGAATAATTACCATCTAGATTAGCCATCAGCTGGGTAATAGTCTCCAACCCTTTACAATGATCCAAAAATGGTGGAATTCAAAAATCCAAATCCAAATTTATGTGAAAACTACTTGAAAACATTCTCCAAGAACAGTGCCTTTTCAGTTCTAGGTAAGAGTTTTTCAATGTTTTTCTCAATACCTTCTTTCTCCTCAAAAGATGAATTTATACTAATTTAAGAGTTGGTTTTTTGGAGCAAATCGGCGGTTAAAGTCGGGCTTCGCCGACTGATCGACGATTCACCGATCTTCTTTGTCCATCGCCTTTCTCTTTCAAGTATTCAACTAAAATGCACTGTGACTTCAGGCGGTCTAAGTCGGGAACATCGAAGGCTTCGACGATACGCCCTTTGCTCCTTTGGATCACCAATTTGCTTGTAGCTCCATTGAGAGTCCTTTAACTTTGGGCGATCAAGGTTGCCTTTGTAGAGTCATTCGGCGATTCGCCGAATGCTCACTCCTGTTGCCAAGTTGGTTCTTCCTTAGGGCTGGCATACTGGAGCTTTAGGCGAGCTGAAGAGCCACTCGGCGATTTGTCGAGTGGTCTTGGCGATCACCAGGATCACCTTTCTCCACATCTTCAGCTTGTTTTGCTCTTTTTTGCCTGTTAGTGTCCTTACCTTGCTCCTTAGTTGACATACCTGAAAATCAAGGGTTTAACATCAGTTTATAGCACAAATTAGGCATTTGAGGACACTAAAACTATCAAAACAAAGCTTTAAATGAGTCCAAATCTGGGACTCATCAGAGGGTAAACTCTGTCCACCAAGGCTTGGATAGATGGAAGAAATCACATAGTATTTTTACCTCTGCTAGGTTTTGATCTTCTGATATCATGGTTCTCAACCCACTTCACAAAGTATTTTTTTTCTTTATTTTTCTTTTCTCTTTCTTTTTTTTTATACGGAGGGGTTCCATCTTTTTCAATACAATCCATAAAAAGGGGGAGTTATTCACTTCTTGACTTTCCTTCTTTTTCACCACACCCCCAACTTAGGCTTTTGGCCTAAGTTGGTTATTCAAACGAGCCAATACTTCATGAAAGTTATAAGTGATGGGATAAAAAGGTCAAAGTTGTTCAAGTTTCTTCCAAGAAAAGGGTAGACTGAAAAGGTGACAAACTAGGTTCACACATCTCACAAGGTTGGCCACAAAGAAGTATATTGTCATGTTTGGCTCACTCTTCAAAATTCTTACCTAAGATCATTTCAATTGTTCACTTCACTCAATCAATTGGACCAACGGGGAAAGTTCTAGGTGTCATCAAATACAATGTTCAAGATGACCTCACCACACAAGGAATTGGTACCAATATCAAACAAGACTCCACACTTTCTAGCTAGCGTGTAATGTTCATTACAAGACTCATTTGATAACCAGCTAGTCACAGCGAGATGCTACAAGTTCACATATTGCCTATGTAACTTAGTTTGGCTCATCGTAGCCGCACTATCATTTTTCTCAATTAAGAGAATTATTCAAGTCATCGGTATTGACCCTAACCGACACTCAAATGCATTTAACGGTGGTCTTCCTAACAAGGTTCCACCCCACCAAAAACATCCAACATTGTCCTCAATATAACAGGAATAAACGGGCACAAAAATAAAGATGGATATGAAATAGTATGGAATGAAAAGATTAGGGTTTAGAAAATTCTTCACTAGGTGGCCATTCGGTGAATTTTGACAATGGATTCGGTGAACCACGTAATCGTTTGTTTCTCGCCAAAATATCCAGAACTCTAGCTCTCCAACTGAGGCCAAAAGGTAGTGAAAATCGAGCTCTCCAAATCACCTCGGCGCATCGCCGAGTTATATGTAGAGTCGCCGAGTTTTACAAAACTTACTACTAAAAAACTACCGAAAAGCGACAAACTGTGTCATTTTTTTGGTCTGAATCAACGGAAAAGCGATGCACTCATGTTCACCGCTTTTTGGTTTGACGCTTGTCAAAAAGCGACGGACTGCGCCGCTTTTGATTTTTTTAGGATTTTTAAAAATAAAGCGATAGACAACGTCACTTTTTTTATATTTTTATTTATTTTTTTATTTCCAAAAAGCGACGCGGTCTGTCGCTTTTCTGGAAATTTAAATTTTGAAATCTCAGAAAAAACGACGTACTAAAGGACACTGTCCGTCGCTTTTCTGGAAATTAATTTTTCAAAATACCCAGAAAATCGACGGACTAAAGGACCTTGTCCATCGCTTTTCTGGGTTTATTTGAAAAAATAAAGCAAAAAAGCGACGGACAAAACCACCCTGTCCATCGCATTTTTCTTCAATTTTTTGACAGTAGGAACTGCCACTTTCTGTTGCCCACCTACAAATATAAATCAATTCAATTCATATTGAACCTGCCCAATTAAACAAAATATAATCTAAACATCACACACAACATATAAAACAACAAACTTAAATCAATCTTCAAAAATATCTAAATCACAATACAAAAACTTATAAAGTCATTCAAAATGTGTTTCAAAATTTCAAAAAGTTCATAAAAGAGATCTAAATGCGATCTACAAAATCCTCCTCCTCCTCACTGTCGTTGTCGGTGTCCTCGGGAGCCGAAGATGTAGTAGGTCGACGAGCGATGTGCAACACTTGTTCTTTGATTTACTGAATGGTCTCACTCATGCTTTGTTGTTCATCTACTCTTCTCCGCTCATACTCTGCCAGTGCTGATGTAAGCTGTGCTATTTGAGCCGACATAACAACAATTTGAACACCATCAAGTGCCTCGGCTTAATGTGATGATTCAATACCTTGTATCTCTGACTGGAGTCGTCTTACATCATTTCGAGAGCCTCGACCATAGACTCTACCCTTGTGTGTCCCCATACCACTTTTTTTGTCCAAATTTGGCTGGACAGTTCAGGTGTCATTTGGATCTAACTATCTAGATTCTCATTGACGTACTGATTAAACTCATTCTACTTATTAAATAGAAGAATTCACATCAATATATATACATATCATAAATATATTCACTATTAATAAATATTAGTCATATTAAATAACTTATAAAAGTTAGTTCGGCCCTTTCCTCCACCACACATCCGGATCGGATTCATTTTCTTTCTTCTTCACACGAGTCTTCTTGAAAACCTTCGGTACAAGGGGAGTGCACCCCATTTTTTTTCCCTATAAATAAAAATGAAATTTATATTATAAATATATTAATCAACTAATTATTTATTTAAAAGTTTGAATTAGAACTTACCATCTCTTTTGTAATTGTTCCAACGCTCTTTGCACCTCCAGTGTGCAATGAGCCATCCTTAAGACTGCCTCTAAACTTTTTGGCTTGTTCGTACATCGCCTTGAACTTATCTGTTTTCAAATATTGGCGCAATACATCCATCACATGAGGCAACATCCAACTCGGACACTGATTAATATCCCGGGCTTTCTTTAGCCAGCTAGACTGTATCGCAGATGCCCTCATCTCAAATATGGTCGCGATGACCATATTAAACCTCGGTTCCCAAGTGCTCATAGTCTGAAAAAATGAATAACGTTAGATAATTAAAAAAAAGTAAAGGATACGAAAATTAATAAACTAAACTAAAAAAATATTTACCTTAAATTCATTAAACATCGCATGACGTATATTGTTTGGGATCTCACTGCAGGAGTGATAAGCTTGTGTAAAAAGCCTTCTCACAGAGTCTTTTAAAGCCCGGGCAGCATCCTTTGCAGGATACCACCTGCAAAACACATAATAAACATGTTAGTTCATGAATAATATATTAAAGATTCTCAAATAAGTAAAATAAAGTAATAAATAGATAACAAAACAAACTTAAGATAACCCATCCAGCTCAATCATGACTATGTCAATCCTGTCCCTGTGTCCCGGTGCTAGAGTAGACGTCTCATCTGGTGTAGGTTTAGGTGATACACCATGATGCATATAATGCTGAGTCAATCGAGGTGTACCGGCCACAACATTTGACTGCTCACTACTAGAATCTATAATCCTCATGGCAGATAGCTGAGGAGATGTACTTGTGGGAGATGGAGTACGGCCAACCGATAAGGATTGTGCTCGATGAATAGTTTGTAAAGGTAGGTCCTCGTAGTGCCGTGGAAGCAGTGACTGTGAAGAAGAGGAAGCCTCGGCTGGTCGACGGTAATTAGGATAATATTTCCAAGGATCCGCCGTACCAAATGGAACAACAAATAAATGAGTATCATGAGTAATGCACTCCGGCGCAGGAGAAAGAATTCCTGTAATATCCTTAGAATCTATAGGTCTCCTAGACTTCTTCTTTTTAGTCTTCTTAGGTTGACTAGCTCCAAGATGCCCGCGAGATCTATCACCCTCACCCCCTGATGAGAACTGTATGCAAATTTACTTGGATAATATATAAAAATCATAAATTAAATTAAATTAGTATTAGGGAAATAAATAACTTACATACAAGCTATATAGTTTATCATTCTACATTTATTCCTCCACGCTTGTTTCATTTCCATCACTCTCCCAACCTCATTTATTTCTTCCTCAACATTTATCATATTCTCATCATTAGATACTTCTTCTAATATATGTTGAGGATGTTCTAGTGTGGTTTCCAATTCAACATCAACTTGTTGCTGAACAATTGCAACCTCATTTTGGTACGCCACATCTAAGACATTGTCAATTTCAATTCTTCCCATAGGTTTAGTATTTATAAAAACCCATCAATCAACTTTGTCTCTATGCAATGGATATGGAGTGTAATACACTTGTTTAACATTTTGTGCAATGATGAAAGGATCATAACTTTGTATTTTCTGGTGGGCTTAACGTCAATTATATTATGTTGTTGGTCCACTTTTGTGCCTCTGTGTGATGGGTCAAACCACTTACACCGAAATAATACGATCTTCTTTTTAAGCCAACCTGAATATCTTACTTCAATAGTCTCATGAATGACACCATAATATTCAATAGTTTGACCAGTACCATCAACATCACCTTGTATGAAGACACTATTTTCTTATTCCTAGAAACTTCTTCAGTTTGAAACTTAAAACCATTGACACAATACTTATTCATTGTCTGAATTTGAGATTCAGGTCCAAGTGCAACTTCTTTCACTAATTGCAAATGTTCGACATTTGAGTATTTATCGTAAATCTATATATTTTTGTTTAAAATAATATAATTTAGTATAACATGAATACATTATTAAATACTTATTGATTCAATGTAAGCTTGCACACTTACATATTCTATTAGCCATTTGAAAAATTCCATATAGATAACTTCATTACCCCATGTGTTTACGAACAAGATGATCATTGTACATTCAAATATTTTGTTAGTTAATAAACACTTATTAGTATGTATGTAATTTGATAATATATTTTTAACACTTATTTGTGATATGGTTGAATCTCTAAACAATTAAGCAAAATATGTGTCACGACTAATTGCATTTCCATACCAGTGAAGCTTCGCTTTCCACGTTTTTTAGATCCTCGACCATTTTGATTAAAAAATGATATTAGTGGAAATAAAGGATCAATATCACCTTCGTCATTGCGATTGGGCCTGTTTCTCCTACATGACACATCAATCCCAAAGTAATAAGAATAAAAATCACCAGTTTCTCTACCAATATGACCTTGAACAATTGATTCTTCGATCTTTCCCCTTTTCTTAATTGTTTGCTTGGAACTGCCAATTTTTCTGCATGTATATATCTATATTTATTAAAAAATGCAAAAAAACTTAATGATTAACAATTTTACTTGGTGAATATTTTCATAATAGTTACCTCTCAAATGGATACATCCATCTTGTTTGAATTGGACCTCCGAGGCGGGCCTCTTGTACAAGGTGAATTGGAAGATGCTCCATCACTTCAAAGAAACCAAATGGAAAGATCTTCTCCAACTTAGTAGTAATAACATGAATATTTTCTTCCATCCTGTCCAAACTAGTCTCCAAAAACTTTCTAGAACATAAATCTTTAAAGAAAAGAATTATCTCTGTGATTGATTTCCATATCCTTTCAGGTAGATGGCTAAAAGCGATAGGAGTTAAAGTTTCCATGAATACATGACAATCATGATTTTTTATACCTATCAATTTTGCTTCATTCATATCTGCCCGCTTTTCTAAATTCGAAGCATAGACCTATGTCATCCTTAAATTTTGAACCCACTCACAAATTTCACGTTTCTCATCCAATGTGAATGAAAAACTGGCTTTAGGCTTAACTATTTTACCATTTTGTAATTCCTGCAGCCATAACTCTCTTCTCCTACAATATTCCTTTATGTCCATTCTAGCTTTTGGATTGTCTTTTGTTTTGCCCTTAACATCCATCACTGTGTTAAACAAATTGTCAAAATATTTTTTTTCAATGTGCATCACATCAAGATTATGTCGTAGTAGATTGTCCTTCCAATACGGAAGCTCCCAAAATATTCTTTTTTTTGGTCCAATTATGTTCAACACCATATCCAGGAAGCCAAGAAGGTTAAGCTTCTGTAACTTTAGGTAATTGAGAAACTCTCTCCCAAATGTGATGCCCTGTGAGTAATGGAGGTGGGGGGGGGGGGTCACTTTCAATCTTATTTTTCCTGAATGCATTTTTCATCTTTCTAAACTCATGGTCCATTGGCAAGAACTGGCGATGACAAT
>JAJOOO010001635.1:0-25704 GCA_029582685.1 Solanum piurae
CCACAATCATCATTTCTTTCTAATTTGTCGTTCAAAATCAAAAATTTGTGCTTCAATTAAGAAACCCAGGTTCGTTTGAGTTACCCTTTTGGGTTTATCTATGTTTCTGTACAATGTTTGTGGTTCTTGATACTGATTGTTTTAGCTGTAAGAGTCTTTGAATGTGCTAATGTGAGTGTTTCTCTTGAAAGTTTGGTTTTTTGGGCTTTATTAGGGAAATAGAAAATGCATTAAAATCCCCCCTGAACTATCCATGTTTTGCAGCTTTGTGCTTAAATTGTTGAGTGTTGCTATTACCTTTGAGCTACAATACAATGTTTGTGTTTGTTGATAATGATACTGTGTTTGTAGTTTGGTTCTTGATACTGGATTTTTAGCTGTAAGAGTCTATGAATGCATTAATTTGAGTGATATTTTTCTTCAAATTTTGGCTATTTTTGCTTCAATAAAGAAAGAGAGAATGCATAACAGTCCTCTGAACTTTCAATTTTGCAACTTTGTACTTAAATTATTGAGTGTTGCTATTACCCTTGAGCTACAATACAATGTTTGTGGTTCTTGATACTGTGTTTATATTTTGGTTCTTGATACTGACTTATTAGCTGTAAGAGTCTATGAATGTACTAATGTGAGTGTTTTTTCTTTAAAGTTTGGCTTTTTTTTCCTTCAATAGAAAAATGCATTGAAGTCTCCCTGATATCCATGTTTTGAAGCTTTGTGCTTAAAATATGGAGTGTTGTGATTACCCTTGAGCTACAAGACAATGTTTGTGATTGTTGATACTGATATTGTGTTTGTAGTTTCATTCTTGATACTGACTTTTTAGCTATAAGCAGGGGCAGACCCAAGTAGGGCCCGAACCCCCTTCGACGGAAAATTACATTGTTTATACATGGTTAAAATTTTGTATATATATATATATATATAGTAGATGTTGAACCCCTTCGGCTTCGTCGTGTGTTTACTTCTTCATATTTTGGAACCCCTTAATGAAAATTTTGGTTCTGCTACGGGCTATAAGAGTCTTTGAATGCACTAATGTAAGTGTGTTTTCTTTAATTTTGGTTTTCTTTCATTCAATAAAGGAAGAGAGAATACATACCAGTGCCCTCTGAACTTTCAAGTTTGCAACTTTGTAATTAAATTATGGAGTGTTGCTAATACCCTTGAGCTACAATACAATGTTTGTGGTTCTTGATATTGATACTGTGTTTGCAATTTGGTTATTAATACTAACTTTTTAGCTATAAGAGTCTTTGAATGCACTAATGTGAGTGACTTTAAATAGTAACATTAAAGTTGGGGGTAATAGCAACACCCATAGTCTCTTTAACTATGAAAGTTGCAAAGTTCAGGTTAATTTTAATCACCCATCTAAGTGTATTTTAGTTTTTCTATGTTTTGTTGTTTGTGCTGTGTTTGTGGCTTGGATTTTGAGAGTGAATATTTAGCTATGAAAATCATTGAATGCACTGATATGAGTGCTTCAATAATAATTCAGATTCTTTTACATCACCCATTTGACTGTATTTTAGTTTTATCTACCTGTCTCAATTGTAGTGTGTTTACAGTTAGGTTCTCAACACTGAGATGGGTGTTTGACGTTCTTTCTTTTTCTTGTTTTGGGTGGGTCTAGGGCAAGCCGGAAGGTGAAAAGCAATGATGATCTCTGCAACGACATCAGAGAATTTTTATCTTCTGTTGGACTTCCGGAGGATCACGTACCCACCATGAAAGAGCTGTCACAGAACGGAAGGTGAACTTGAATGCCATTTATGTTCTTGGTTTTCATTTTCTATCCCCCCCCTACACACACACCCCATTTTGCAGCTAACATTGGTACAGTTAAATTGATCTGAAGCTATTTAAAAGCTGTATGTATAGAGGAATGCACCTAATTCATGTCAAACTCCAACTAATATTAGCAACGAAAAAGAATTTCTGTTACTAAGAGGTCAAGTGAAATAGGACAAATTGAGTTATTTGCAGGGGAGCTAGTAGCTAGTTCTACCTTGATCCTTTTTTGAGTTTTCCTGCGACATGCCCAACCTTTGGTTGGAACACATGAGAAAGAAGGTATCAACTGGTTTTTCCTTTAGGATAGGTCTTCTCTAATACAGTTGAGAGGTGCCGGTTATCCTTTGAAGGAACTCATTCTTTTTGTTTGCGTTGAATAGATGACTTAATATCAATGAGACTTGTAACATGAAGGTGATAGCTTATGCTTTCGCCATGTTCTGGGCATGTAAAAGGTGCTAGGACAAAGGCATGGAATGTTTCTTGAACGTGTGCTCTATTAATTAGTGTCTCTTTAGTGCTTGATTCTACTTGTATGAACTGTTACACAGTCACGTGAGACAACCAAATTTCTTACATCAATGTTACTCTTAAGTGTAAACACGTCAAAGAAATTTGGATTTTGAGTCTTTAAGAGCCAGATCTTTAGAGACATTTTTGCAAGCTATGTGATTGTCTCATACATTCCACAGGCAAGACCTTGCAAACATAGTTAGAAGAAGAGGATACAAACTTGTCAAGGAGCTTCTCTCAACTTCCAAACAACCAACCTATGAGTGCATTGGAGAGGGTGACCTTGTTGAAAAAAGTGAAGATGAATCGTTAGGTCAGCAGTTCTTGTCCCTGTGTATTCTAGGTTGTAACAACATGGCCAATTTTGGATTTTTCCGATTGACAACCTGCTAATTTAAAAGATCAGATGGGGAAATAACAGACATGGCTCATGATGTTTCTTTACCAAGTGAAGCTTCTGCAGTGGACGACTACGCGAATGATGCAAGCAATGATTTGATTCTGAATTCGGATGAGCAAAATTCTGGTGATCAAGAACCCTTGGGGTATTCTTTCTTGGAGGAAAAGTTGGCCAATTTTATTCAGAATGGAGAACTGGATAGCATAGAGGGTAAGTGATGCTACTTCAGGGTGCGTATGTTAAATGACATGAATTGTTTATCTAGGTGACAATACTTGGCACCGTACTTGCACCATAAAGTTTATATGGGACACAATACTTGATAATACCTGAATTGCTTATCTGGATGACAATACTTGGCACCATAAAATACCTGAATTGGTCAATTTTATTCGCAATGGAGCCTGGATGGTGTAGAGGGTAAGTAATCCTCTTCTCCTCTTGTTTATCTGGGCTTACTTACACCAATTCAGGTACTTTATGGTGACAATACTTAGCACTCCAATTCATCCATGTTACACACTTACCATTTGGCCCAGATATTTCATGCACTTTCATAAGTGCTTATACTGTGTTAACCATTTCAAGTCTCCTGAATTCAAAATTATCTAGCAACTCAATCTAAGCTATGTACTTTTTTCATTATTTTTAATTAGGTAATTTTTTTTATTGATGTATGGGCAAAAGCTCAGCATGCAAGAGTTTACAGAAAGTAGGGAATCCATGCGTTCTTATTTTATTTTCAGCAAAAAGCTACCCTGGAAGCATTGAGACTTGCATCTTCCCCTTGCCAAATGTGAAAACATTGAACTAATAACTATATCTCTACTAATGTTGCCTTTCTAAAAAATAATGGAGTAATAATTATATCTCTACTAACATTATTTGTGATGATCTTCTCAAAAAAGAAAAACAACATTAGTTGTGATGCATATTGGATCTGTTGTTCATACATTTCAAAAACAATATTGTATCTGCTGTTCATTCTGCCTCAAAAGCTAGTTTCCAGTGACTTATATTTGCCACTGGCTAAGACCTTGAGCAAACTTTCAAGTTCTGGTGCTGTGAGCAGCTTGAGTAAATACATTGGATTTTAGAATGAGATCCAAAGTGTTTGAGTAAATCTAACTGTTCTGTTTTTGCTTGATTTTTCAGATAGTGGCTTTGAAATCTTTCAAAGAGAGGGATCTGTTGAAGGACAGAATGTTGTAGAAACCGAATCTACTACTCCTAAGGAGCATATAGATCTTGTTTGTAATGGTGATGGTGCTGAGATATTTAGCGAAAATCCCATGGCACAATCAATCCAGCATGATGAACATCCTAGTGTGCAGAGTTCTCTGTTGAGGTATGCATTTCTTGCAATATTTAAGCTTCCATCTGACTAGGTTCTTCATTTTCCGCTGGGCCTTCAGTAAACATCTTTGGTTCTTCATTGACCCTGCTTCTTTTTTTGCAATTGTGTTTACCAATATACAGATCATACTTTCTTTTTTGATGACCGCATACAGATCATACTTTATTAAATTTGATGTAGGATGAATGTGAAATCGAAGTTCTTTTTGTGTTTCATTCTTATTGATTTAATAAATCTTTCTTTTGTGTCTCATTCTTGTTGATTTAATAAATCAATCTTTGGCCAAAAACATTCCTCAACTATGTCCTGAATCCTTGAACTATTCTTGTGAACAAAAAGACATTCTTGGAGTATCCAGAACTTTGCAGGTTTTGTCCTGCCGTTAGTTTCTTTCAAAAAGTTAACGGCTCTAACAGAAAAAGGTGCAGAGCACCTGACTTCCTCAAAGCTATCCTAATTCTGGAACATTTTTTTTCGGCAACAACAAAGATAGTTTGGTTGAGAATATATGGCGGTGATTGCGGTTATACAAATGCGAAATGTTTGACTAGGAAGTAAAAGTAAGAGGGAAAGGAAAAAAAGACTATGGTTTTAAGAATAGTTGGAGTCTTTGTGAGTGAAACATGATCTGAACAGGATAGGTTGGTGATTATTCCTTTTTCTTTTTCAATTTTTTTTTTTGAAGAACTAAACCGCAGGTTCCATGAGCACAGGGATGGTGCACAGATTTTGCTTCATACAGAAATAACTAGTTTCCCCTATTTACACCAAGAACTAATTCAGGGCACCAAGAAATGTTTAAATTTAAAAGAGGATAATTGGTTTAAGGCAGAAGGGGAAAAATGAACCGTAAAAATAACAAGGAATCAAATAAATACCTTCAGTATACTTCTATAGTCCCCTTCTGTGTTCACCAAAAACCCAGTAAAGTTCTTCTTTGTCCCAGAATTTTGCAGAATCATTCACCTCTTGATGACCACCTTCGCCGGTGGACGAGGCATGTTCTCAGTTTTATCAATTTGGAAGAACGAGCATCGAGGAGAGAGAAAGAGTTGAAAGCTCAAGAACTGCTTTCCTAGGTATTTGCTTCTCCGTTATGCTACAACTCCACCTAAGTTGGGGGAAGCTCTATGGGAGGAGTCATGACCGTTACGTTTTTGAAACAAACTAGCAGCAGGATGAAACCTGATAGTTAAGATGTCGTTTAGATTTGAGGTATTAAGTATATTTAGATGATTTTGGCTAAAAACTCCAACAAATCCAACTCGATGTTTTTCCATGTACTCTCAACAAGCTGATGACCTTTTCTTCTTTGAAGAGTTTAGATTTCCCGTCCTCTTCTTGTCTATGAACTGTATTATCTTTCTAGCTCTAAGATTTAAGATCAGATTAAATCTAAAGTTGCTTTTTGTTCGGGTTTTTCCATCCTTCTGTTATCTGAATGCACCTTGATTTTTGTAGGAATGATAGCCTGTCAACTGAATTCTTAACCATGACTGAAGGGATAATTAGTGCTGATACTGAGGTGACAAAATTCTTTGTTCTGATTGTTTGCTTTTTATTTGATTCCATTTTTGACTTGGAATTTCCTTTGCCTTCATATTTTATCTGTTAGCCCCACAATATGGAGATTCAAGCTGAAATTAATCATCTCAAGTTCGTGCTGGTACTGCTCTTTGGACAATTTATTGTTGAAATTGTGCTTACCCTACTTGGCTTCAATTTTTCCTTGTTCAGACATGTTTTATATACCTTTCTTATAAGTATACCAATGCCTTAAATGACAATGTTACTGTTCTTAGCATCAGAAGGAGCTGGAGTTAACTCAATTGAAGCAGCAGATTGAAGAGGAAAAGGTATAATTTCCTTCTTACTCTTCCCCATTCTTCAGGAAAAGAAAAGAAGATAAAAATATGAAGACCTAACTCCCTTTTTGTCTTGCTATGGTAATGGATATTTTCCTTTTTTAAATGATAGAAACAGACACATTTCTCTGCGCTGCAGAGATGCTGCCACTTATTTTACATCCTTCTAGGTCATCTTAACTATTGGCTAATGATCTCTCATGTTCAGTTTCTTCAATATATCTTGTAATATACCAAAGTGTGACTTAACTTTTTGATGACACAATCCTATACATAATAACACAACTCAACAAACTATGAAAAGGACCAGTGGATAAGGGAAACTGGAGTGTTCTTTCTTGGGAACCTTCTGTAGCATTTGAGTTGAACTAGTTTATTCATGCTACTGATATGATCATTAATGTTATATTTTGATAATTCATTTCAGCTATTTTGGTCATGTATTATTGTGATTGTGAGAATTTTAAACATAAACTTTTGATACTTGTAACATGTTACTCAAATGAACAATTGGTTCTTCATGAAGAGGAGAAGTGTAATTTTCTTATATTTCTACTTTCAGCACTTACTGTCTATTTTGCAAATCAAAGCTGAAACAGAAATCAGAGAAGCAGAAAGACTTATTTCAGAAAAAGATGCAGAGCTAAATGCTGCTGAAGATAGCCTCTCAGGACTGAAGGAGGTATTCAAGCAACCTCTTGTATTAACTTTCCTGAATTTTCAAGATTCTTGGCTACTACAACTAAAGTATAACATGAAAGAATAATTTGGAAGTTGCTCCAACTTCTGCTGGAAATGGGGTTTTATGTACTTTACAAGGTATATCTACCAGAAGTTTCATATAGATGTTGGGTTCATTAAAGGTAATATCGTTAGAATAACGTAAAAGCACAATATTCTGTTGCTGAAGGCTGAAGTGTGGTCTAGGCTGATCAGGGTAGTATATTTGACATAGCAGAAGCAGTAAGAACCTGTGATTTCACAGAAAAAGAAAAATAAGAGAATTTATATTGTCTGGAACTGCAGGGCAGATCTAGCGTTATGGGTGGGGCTGTCACGGCACCCAGTGGCCTCGGTTAAAACTTTGTATATATATGTGTATAAGTATAACAAAACGAATATATATTAAATATGCCACCCAGTGAATAATATGTTCAATGGTGCAACTGGCAAAGGATGTAACTTTCAATGTACGCGTTGAGGGTTCGAATATCATTTAGAGCACTAATTTTTTTTTTATTCTTTGCTTGTGTGAATGACTTTCCGGCTCTTCCTCTTTTTTTTTTCCTCTCTTTTTTTGTCTTTAGTTTAGTTTCACACTAATTTTTTTGTCTTTGCTTTAGTTTCTCGCCCCCTCTATTAGTTCCTTTATTTGGTACTTTTTGATTATTTATCTATCTTTAATTGATACGAGTGTTGCGTGATTTTCTATATTAATTATAGATTAATATTAAATTTTGAACGTCACATAGAATATTAATAGAAATATATTTGAATAGATTTTTTTTTTTTAAAAAGTTTTTAAAATGATGGATATTATTATGTTAAAGCTTTTGAATTTAAAGGTTCTTTCAATCTTTAACGTCACACTAAGTGGAGATAACTAGATTGAAACTATAATTTTTATTTTTTCTTAACTATATGGTATTAGATGATGTATACAAATTTGAATTTTTAAGGTGAAAAATCTCTTGTTTTCTCAAAGTTATAGAGAATAAGGCATCTTATTCCTAAAAAGTATATATATAAAAAAACACACTATTTAGGTGTATATCTTTAATATTAGAATATTTTAAAAAATAAATACTAAATATGTATATTTGATCAATGTATTTATAGATATCGAAAAAACTAAATAACCCGAATTATAACCTAAAATGAAGGAACCGACCCGTTTACCATTTAGATGATATGGCACCACTAGCCTCCGAATCCTGGATCCGCCTCGGTCTAAAAGTTTGAGTGAAAAAAAGGAAACAAGATCTCCTAACTAGAATTTGTGGTCCTCATCAATACCAAAAAGAACAGGTAATAAGTAGAATAGAAAGAGATCCTAAACAACTAGGAAACTAAAGCCCCACCTCCAACTTTCGATCCCATACCAGTGTATCTGGTAGAGCTATGGCTTGTTGATTTAGCACATTTGTTTCTATTAGGTTGAAATCCAATACTGGGCAGATGGGGAAAATGTTGAGGTGGCTGGCAGCTTCAATGGGTGGCATCATAAAATAAAAATGGATCCACAAGAATCATCAGATCCCATCGGCGAAGATATACAATCATCATCAGATATCATAGATCCCATCGGCAAAGATATCCAAGCATCAGATATCATAGATCCCATTGGCATGAGGTTATTATTCTGTCTACTTCTTTATCTTTGGGGTGATTTTTAACGTAGCGGTTTGTCAGTTATGTAATCTTCCTTAGATATGTTATTGTATTTAGGTTTTTCCTATTCATCTCTTCCTATCGTTTTGTACTACTTCAAATCTTCAATAACACATTGTTTGTTGCGTATATTCATGCTAAAGTGGAAGCTTAGCTACATTGGCAATATAGTACATAGGACATAATCAACAGGAGATGAGACACTTGCCTTAGTACCATAGTGCCTACACCGAAGTGCTACTTAAGCGAAGCGAAGCACACAACCTGGTTTTAGCTGAGCACAGGACTAACATGTTTCTAAGAAACCTTTTGTAGCTTTGTTGTATACACTTGTACATGTATTACACACAAATATAGTCAAGTGTAGCAATATTAAGAAAAAAGATGTATCCTCAAATTTGAAGTACTATGTAGCAGTATTAGACTATCAGTTTATAACAGTTTTAAAGTATGGAGGGAGAATATCTTGCTACTATGAAGGATGCGGTTTTGAGATGGAACAAAATAGAAAGCTCAAACAAATGGGTGGAAGGAGTAGGTAAGATTACTTGGTCTGTTGAATGGACCCAACCTCCATTAAATACAACCAACTTATGCCTGCTGATTTATTAGCCAATTCCTCAAACTAGAGCACTATGTAGGGGAAGAGTTGGCTTCTTGGCCTGATAGATTTGAACTATTCTCATCTTTTGAGTCATCACATATTTTCATTTGTTTACAATAGTCATTTATATGCAAATGCAGAAGCAGAGATCTATGGATTACCCGTCTACTGAGTTATTCTGTATATATATTGACCTCGGCCTCCTTTCTGAAAGTCATCATAATATTGTGAATAACATGATAAACTATGCTTTCCAGGGAACCTCGACTTTGGAAAACTGTTTTATGGCTGTATCCAGGGATATACGAGGTACATTATCTACAAACTACTGTAGGATAGAGAAATAAAAGCTGGCTGTGTGGTCACTTCTCGCCTCAATAGTTGTTTTGGAATAAGTAACTTGGCTTTTGCTTGACATTCATTTGTGTAGTCCATAGACAATGCTATTAAGAGTACATTTGTTGATCCTTTAAAAGATCTTAAACTCTGTCTAAGCTCATCAGTGGTCGTATTCTTCATTGAGTCATATCCACAACTTTGCAGTCACGAGGGAAACATGCAAGTGAATTAGAAAATTGAGGTTGAACCACAATGGAGTTTTATTCATACAATGTTTTGATAAAAGAAACAATTTATATTTTTGTCGCAGTGATTAGTTAGATTTAGCACTTGTTTCTGTGGTATGATTTGTTTTCAATATGCTCAATCAGTTGCTGGAAGAAAGAATGAATCTTGCAACTTTTACTCCGAAAAATCAAATTTCATTTCTCCAACTTTAGTGTTTTTAGTAGTTTGACAATCTCAGTTAAGCAAGGACGTCTTAAATTTAGAACGTCCTACCATGAGTGAGCAAGTTGATTCCTTCGATGAGTTTCTGTTTATATTACTCAATCTTACTTCTGCCTAATAGCTTTTCTGTTCTGCTGCTTTAAAGATGTTTGAATGTGTCTTACATTGTTCAAGGACTGTATTTCGTACAGATAAAGTTCGTTGTTGATGATCACTGGACAAGTGATCCTCAAAGAGAGTCTGTTACGAGAGGTTCAATACACAATAATGTACTACGAGTTGATAGATGATCACTTGGGTATTGCATTCCCACATGCACATACAGAGGTAGCTTAGTAGTCTCTTTCGACAACTATGATTTAGAGCCAGCATTCCATTACTTTATCCACACAAAAGTTTTTGTTAAGTTATTGTTATTTTGCTCGAATTTGTTCTAAAAAAGTTGAGGTATTTCAAATTATTTGTAGATACAGACAGTTTTTTTTTTTTGAGTTAATCCAATGGATTGAACCTAAATTGATTCATAAAACATAACCCAATTACTTAAGCAAGCAAAAAATATAAATTATTAATAAATTAATATTTGTTGTTAGTTCTTTTTAAAAATGATATTCAAACGTTTCTAATTCATTGCTAATTTACCAACATAAGTATTTAATTTGATTGGTTGTCCAAATTCTTAAATCCATTGATAATTTTGTTATTTCATGTAGTGAATCTCCTATAACTATTATTTCAACAAAGCTAAAAATATAACTCCTGTGTTTGTTTCAGTTCTATCAACTTTCCTACTAGCTTATTCTTTGGTTTTAGGTATTAATGGGTCGTTTGATATAAATTAATAACTTAGGAATTAATAACGCAAAGATTAGTAATGCAAAAATTAGTAATGCAGAGTTTATTTTTTAAAGTGTTTGATTCATTGTTTCCCACTCATCCTGTGTTTGAATTAAAACTTTATATAAAACTTCTTTCCAATTATATCCTTGAATTATTATGTAATTGGGTCAAGGTAGATAATTGTTGGACAATATTATTTTTATGACCTTCTAACTAGCTAGGAAAAGAACAATTTTGTCGTTATATTTGCTATTTTTTCACCTGAATTATTTGAGATAAATAATTGTCATCTCAATAAATTGATCACTGACAAAGTCAATTTTCAACATAAAAAAGATAACCCATCTACTTTTAAAACCGAAAAGACTTTAAACAATAGTAAAATTGAATAAATCATCTACATTTACACATATTTGTGTGGTTTTCTAATTACTTGTTGATATATATACTAGTTTCACGTCACGTGTGTTGCACGTGTGTATCGCATAGATAGTATACGATGCTGTAAAATAGAATTAATATTACTAAATTAATATTTTTGTAAATCATTATAATTGAAAGAACATAGGACGAATGTTTTAAAATGATTAATACAGATTGTCATAGAGTTACTTGTATTTTGAGATCATATTGAACATATATCATTGAAACATTTCAAAATACATTCAGAATTTTAATATGGTGAGAAAGTGACATTTCTTTAGTAGTATTATTTTTACTTCACTCAATTTTGTAAACAAATCTAACCAACAATTTTATTTTAAAAAAAAATATCAATAGCCTTTCTTCTTGAGGTTATGAACATAAATGATGCATACCATTTAAGTATAATTATTCTCTTAAAAATTCATATTTGAAATTTAGTATGTACATGACACTAAGAAGGATTACCATAAATATTTCAATATTTTATCTTTATACTTAATCTATTTTTTACAAAATATTATTACTCAATTAATATTTGAGTAAGACTATCATAAAGAGGTAATTTTACCAAAAAAAAGGGTACTTTGTTGTTATAACGAATGATGGTTAAATAGAGACTTGAGTGTATGTCAAATATTTAGCTTGACCAACACTTTGTTATACATATACATTTTAGTAGCATAATTCAATTTTAATATATGAACATCACCTTTGGTGAAAAATATTTTATTTCATTAAGTGTCTACCTTATCTTTGTAGAATTGTAGTCTTCTCATTTTTTCTGCTGCATACATATCATATAGTTGTTGTGTAATGAAAGTATCTAGTATCATATAGAAGTTGTATCGTGATATAAAATATTTACCTTTTTCAATAATAAAAATTAATTGATGAATAAAATCTAAAGTGTTATTTATAGAATCCTTAATTTGATTTAAGAATATTTTATGACCAATCACTATTTTCTTATCTGTTTTTATATAGCTATCAAAGAGTGTATCTTGTGACATAACATTTTCTAAAATTAACATGAGCACAGAATAACAGGAAATTCATACTTAAAAAATTGCATACTCAATACAAATATAAAAAAGAAAAAATTTATGGAACAATACATAGCCAATGAAGAAGGAAGACGAAAATATATGTTCATGCTATATTCACTACAGTGTTTCATTTGATTGAAATATCTTCCCACCAACATGTTACTTTCTCCGTTCATTACTTACATATCTATTAAAATATAATTATTATGATGATTATATTACTTTAAAAAAATCATAGATTAAAAGTGAGAGGGGATCCTCTATGTATAGCTAACAAATAATAGTATGAATATGTGCTAGTTGTGCCTTATCAGAAAAGTTACAACTTTTCAAAAAAGTCAGTGCTCATCGGAAAAGTTACAACCTTTTGGAAAAGTCACAACTCATCGGAAAAGGCACAACCCTTTGGAAAAGTCACAACCTTTCAGAAAAGTCACAACCTTTCAGAAAAGTCACAACCCGTCAAAAAAGTCACAACCCTTTAAAAAAATCACAACCCTTTAATGTGAAAAAGTATTTACTTTTAATATTATTAAATTAATAAATAAAATAAATTGAGTATTTTTAATTGGGGGTATTATAGTAATTCAACATTCAAGTTTGAGAGTTCATGCTTTTAAGGTAGTGTGTGTATATATATATATATCCAAATGTTGCTCTTTTGCTTTCATACTCAAATTTTTGTTGCCCTTTTGGAATTTTTGTTCAATTTTTTTGCGTTTTTGGCTCAGGACTCTTTAATATTGTCTTTGTAAGATTATCTTCAATTCTTTGAGATGTTTTATTAAGCATTTCAAGCTCAAACTAATTAAATTATTCAATAATTAATTTTTCTAAAAATATTATCTTAACTTTGAATGTTTTCTAATCACTATAATATTGATTTTTGTAATTAAAAATATTACATAAGTAATAATAATGACTCTAATTGGAGTATTCAATGAAGTGAAGTCTAAATTTTATTTTTAAACACTTTTAGAATAATTTTGATGGTTTTGGGTAACATTTGATAATATTAAAAAAGTTTTCAAAAATATAATCAATAAGAGATATTTAGATATTTGTTTTGTTATGTAGCATACAATAGTTTATATATGTTTATTCTTGTCTTACAAAATATTACAATCAATTGAAAAAAATAATTAATTATTAAATTATAATCAATTACAATATTTTTTTTAGAATTTATGAAAGTAAAATATATAGAAAAGATTAAACAAACGTAACTTTTTCTTCTAAATTTTGACTTTAGACCTAGCCTATGGATCATGTTGAGATTTAAAATAATTTTTCTACACAAGTTTTGTCTACACCAGCCTTACGGCCGATGGCGGCGACTATAATACATGTCTGGGTCAAGCTACGGGTCAAGATCCAGGTCAAGCATCGGTTCAGAGGTCAAGCGGGTCAAGCTTCAGGTCCAACCTTGAATTCAGACTCACACCCTTTTTTTGACTGCTCCTACTCCATCTCCTTATTCAGACTCACACCCTTCTTTATTTACTGCTCCTACTCCATCTCCCCTTCATCTCCCACCATCCTCCACTCTCAAGCCAACCAGATCAAATTGGGCGGTCTTAACCACTAGGTTACTAAAGCCATTGCTTGGGCCCCAATTATTTAAAAAAAATACTTATATATTTTTTATTTAAAAAAAATTATATGTACTTTTAATTTTTTTTAAGATAAACATGTAAGAAGTATAAAAACAAACAAACAAAATGTAACATCTTGCAAATTGAAAGAAATAAAAAGAGCTAGAATTTGAAAGAGTGATTTTTTGGAAACAATAAAAATCTGGAAAAAATTGGTTAAGTTAAGTTTGAGTTTTTGGTCAACTTCAAACGACCATAACTCCTAGATCAGGATAAGTTAGGTGTGTTTCCAGATATCGTAGCAAAGATCTTAGAATAATCTTTCCAACACCTCCGAGTTTGCGTGATTCCAAGTTCGTATAAGTGAGTTATGTCTATTGGAAGTTGGGTTGTTCAAATAAGGAAAGTCAAATCCGGATTTTTGAAGTGCATTTCTTCAAAAGAGTATATCAGGACTATGTATTCCTAAAGAGTAAATGTTTTCACATTTAAACAAGAAAGGAAACTGAGATTTCCAAAAGAGCCTTTGAGCTAGTTTTCAGTAAAGAGTAAGAGTAAAGTTCATTCTTCAAAGATTATTCGGGAACTAAGTATTCCCAAGAATTAAAATGTTTTAACATTTGAGCAAGAAAGGAAACTGAGATTTCCAAGAAAGCTTTTAAGCTAAGTTTTTGAGTAATTATCTCCAACCAAAGAAAGAGTTTTGTTTTTACAAACATATGAGCTAAAGTATATTTTGGGAGTAGCATTGAGCACCAATATAGGGACGAGCTTGAGTGCAGATAACTCACGTCTCCATAAACCATGTAGCCATCATGGGTAGTAAAGGATCATACTTTATAGATGACTCCTTAAGATGCTTTTAACATAGACTAGTGGATCCACTTAAATAAGCATTCTATATGATGGAAAAGTATAGGAAAGTTCTGGCAGCGTGGGCAAGACGTTGTATCACCACTTAGATTCATAGTAGTGGTTGTCGGTTAGAGAAACTCCCACATAAACTATATATTACTTTATTATATGAGTAAAGTTGAGTTTGTTGTTGCATTTTCTTTAACGAACTAAGTTGTTTTCCACTGTTTTACAAGGTTTATATATATTGCATGTGTTTTATTACTTTATATTGAGTTAAATTGTTCAGGAGTTGAGTAAAGTCAAGGTAAGTGTTTCTTTCAGATTCTTTTCAAGCTTAAGTTATGTTTAGCATTCCAACTCGCATACTCGTACATTCAATGTACTGATGCCAGTTGGCCTGCATCTTATTATGATGCAGACGCAGGTAATCAGGATCAGCATTGAATGCCTCGTTGATCCAGTTGAGCACTCAGAGTCAGTTGGTGAGCCTCCTAGCTTTTCGGAGGATCATTTTTATTACTTTCAGTAATTTAGTTCATTAATATGTCGTGGGTCTTGTCCCAACGTCCATCTCAGTTTTTTAGAGGCTTCATAGACAGAGTTAGTGATGTTAGTTCATGAGTCTTTATTTTGCCTTTTCAGTTAAGTTGAGACTTGAGTTGCTACGTTGGCAGTGAATGTTATTATAATACATTCTAAGTTATATTTTGAGCAGTTCAGTTTACTTGTTTTAAAAGTATTTATCTTAAGTAAAGTCTTCCGCTGAGTAAGTAAGCCAGGCCAAGGGTTCGCTTGGGGCCAACAATGGTTCTCGAGTGCCGGCCACGTCCAAGGGGTAGGCTCGGGGAGTGTCACAAAATAACCGTTAGTTTTACCACTTTTATAAAGGAATGAAACATTTTTTGAAATAATTTCGTCAAATGGGAAATTGTTTCTTATTTATCTCCTAAAAAATTGACTCTATATTATTATTTAGCTTATGCTCATTTTTATTATTCTCTATTTTATTATTTTTATTCTCAATATTGAACTCTCTCCTACAATTTTCTTTTATTTAAAGCAAAACAATTTTGATATTATTTTATCAACTTATCAAATTCGTAAGTCAGATTTTATTATTCTAACTTTATATTATTGTTTTTCTTGAAAATCTGTTATTGTTGATATTGTTGAGAGGAAACAGACTAAAAAAGAGTAAAATAGAGAGCACTTCATTTTCTCTCTCGGTGCATTTTACCGAGGATTGCTAAGATGCGCAGTTTTCAGGAAATAACTTCTAGCTCAACTACAACGCCGACAATGGTGACGCCGATCGAGGGCTTGTGTAGTAAATGCCCTCTAATTACTTTTGGAAGCTATCTCCCTCCTTTTTAGCTCCATTCCAGAAGAGAGGGAAAAAACAGTGGAAGTTTCTCAGGCACCAGTTTTTTATGCTTTAGGTCTAGTGGGTACGTCTCCGGCGGTACGTCGACTTCAGTTCTCTACGACGACTTCAGCGACTGAAACACCAGAGGAGAAACCTGTATTCAAGGAGAATAGGCTACCTTAGAGGGGGCAAACACTTGAGTACATTGCCCCAAGTTCTTGCCAAGGGAAGCGAGTAGTCACTCTCAATGAAGCAGATCTCAAACCCCAAGAGGACTATTGGAAGAATGAAATTATAGGGTTTGTAATGGGAGACACCCCTAATTTGAAGAGCATGGAACTTTACATAGCAAATGCGTGGAGATTTGCCCAGAAACCACAGACCCTCGCTCATGATAATGGATACTTCATTTTTCAATTTGATTCAAAGGAAGTTTGTGACAAGGTTTTGATGGGAGGACCTTACACGTATTGGAATAAGCCTTTCATGATTCAGGCCTAGAAATAAAACTTTGAATTCAATCCGGACTGTATCACAACTCTTCCATTATGGGTCACTTTCCCTAGCTTGCCGGTAGGTTTCTGGACCAATGACTCTTGAGTAAAATTACAAGTGCACTTGGTAAGCCCCTAATTCCGATAAGATAACAACGACAATGGAGAAGATCTCTTATGATCGCATACTGGTGGAAGTTGATGTTAGCCAACCTCCAATTGAATCTGTGGAAGTAGATTCACTAGATGGTACCTATACGCAACGTATTGACTATGAATGGCGCCCAAAATTTTGTCATCACTGCCTCAAGTTTAGGCACATTGAAGATCAGTGTCGCGCTAAACAAGAACAACCTGAAGATGTACTCTACCAAGCACTACGGCAAAGACAAAACAAGGGGAGACGAGGTCAACAGAAGAATAACAAGCAATTGTGGACTGTTAGGCTTGTGGGGGATCCCAAACCTCCAGTCTTTACAAATCCAGAAGACTCTTCTCAGGTGATGATGCAGATGAACATTCGCCAGACATCACACAAACTTGATGGAGGATTAACTAATAAGTTTGAATGCTTGAATGAACTTGTAGGTGAGGGAGACACTGGTTAACAGAGGACCCAAGTATTTCTTCACAGGTCATATGATTATTTCCACATGGAACATATGGGGCTTGAATCAGCCCCAAAAGCAAAAAGAGGTGCGACACTTTTTGCAGAAGAATAAGGTGGATGCTTTTGGATGTCTTGAAACTAGAGTGAAGGAAAATAAATCTACAACTATCATCAACAAGGTAGTACAAGGATGTAACACTAGATGTAACTACCCAATGGCCTATAATGGGAGAATTTGGTTGTGCTGGAGGCCACATATCCAAGTACATGTGCTCCAAGTCAGTGAGCAATTCATTCACTGTAAAGTGGAGACAACATTTTTCACTACCATGCTCACAATAGTTTATGCAAAAAATGAGGCACAACTGAGGAAATCTCTATGGCGTGACTTAATTCAGATAGGGAGGAACATTCAGGAGTCGTGGCTTCTCAGCGGGGAATTTAATGTTGTACTTACAGCTGAACATAGAGTTGGTTCACAGGTGACTCAAATTAAGACTCAGGACTTTCAAGAATAGATTGATGAGCTCCAACTTACTCCTATCAAATCCAAAGGTTGGTTCGGGAAGGAATAACTAGGGTCTATTCTAAAATAGACTGGACCTTTGGAAATCCTTTTTGGCCGCAGAAGTATGGGGGTTTAGAGACAGAGTTTATGAATTCAGGGGTCTCAAATCATAGTCCCTTCATCACAGATTGTAAGATGGTGGTTAATATGAAGCCAAGGCCATTCAAACTTTATTCCATGATTATGCAACACCCTGAATTCTCAAATAAGGTGCAGAAGGTATAGAATCAGCAAGTAAAAGGTACATATATGTATCAACTTTGGACCAAACTGAAAGGATTGAAGGTTAAATTGAAGGACTTAAATGCTTACTTAGCTTCATATACTCAAAGACTCCAACATGCTAGGGGAAAGCTAGAGATCATTCAGGCAAATCTCTATCAAAATCTACATAATCAATTCTTAATTGCTGCAGAAAATGATACACTTCAAGAAATCACTAAATGGGGATTGATTGAAGAACAAGCACCCAAACAAAGATCTAGAGCCATCTGGATAAGGGAAGAAGATGCCAATACAAATTTTTTTCATGCCCAGCTGAAAATGAGAACCAGCAGAAACTCAATTCATTCCATATATACTGAAAGGGGGACCAAACTTACTGACCCCAATGACATAGAGCAGGAGTTCGTCTCAGTTTTTAAAGGTCTCATGGGTTCATCTACTGGATCACTTCCTTGTCCTGACATTTCTGTCATACAGCAGGGGCCATGCCTCTCTTATGAACAAAATTGCTCCCTAGTAAAAAAGGTGACTATACATGAAGTGCATACATCCATTAAGGGTTTGCCAAAGAAGAAAGCACCTGGTGTGGATGGTTACCCTATTGATTTCTTCAATCACCAATGGGCAATAATCCAAGAGTTAACTTGTAAAACAGTGTTAGAATTCTTCAGACATGGTAAATTGCTTAAATCTTTCAACAATGCTTCTCTCACACTGATCCCAAAAGTCCCTAATTCAATAATGGTGAAAGATTATAGACCTATTGCCTGTTGTACTACCTTTTATAAGATCATTACTAAAATCCTTACTAATAGAATTAAAACAGTCATTGATTCATTAGTTATCCCATCACAATCAGTCTTTATAGAGGGAAGGAATATAATAGATAATGTACTCTTGAGCCATGAGATAATGAAGTGATACACAAGAAAAGGAATGTCCTCAAGATGTGTAATAACAGTTGACCTTCAGAAAGCTTATGATTCTATAGAATGGTCCTTCTTAAGGGATACTCTTGCAGGTATGGGTTTCCCTTGACTTTCATAAATTGGGTAATGGAATGTGTCTCAACAGTCTCTTACTCTTTGGTGATGAATGGTAGTCTTACTGAACATTTCCAAAGGAAAAAATGCATCAGGCAGGGGGATCCCATGTTACCCTACCTATTTGTTTTGGCTATGGAGTATTTACATAGAGAGTTAGCAGTGGCAACAAGAGATAAAAACTTTCATTTTCATCTGAGGTGTCAAAAGCTTAACATCTCTCACATATGATTTGCGGATGATTTGTTGATGTTTTGCAAAGTGGAGGTGAAATCAATACAACTATCCAGCAGGCCTTTACTAAGTTCTCAAATGCTTTTGGTTTGTAGGCAAATTGTGACAAGAGCTCTGTGTTCTTCTCAGGGGTAAAACCAAATATCAAACAAGAGATTTTGAGGAAATTAGGCTATAATGAAGGCAATTTACCCTTTAAGTACTTGGGCATTCCTCTTTCCTCAAAGAAGCTTGCCATCAGTCAATGTATTCCTACAGTTAAGAAAATTACAGAAAAAGTGAAATATTGGACTTCCAAATTGCTTACTTATGCTGGGAGACTACAATTAATTAAGTCTGTGGTATTCAGTATGCAGACTTATTGGGCCCAAATATTCATTCTCCCTAAAAAGATTATGAAACTGATTGAGCAGGTATGTAGAACTTACTTATGGACATGATCTGTTGGCACCTCCAAAGGGCTTTAGTTGCTTGGGAAAAGATCTGTCAACCTAGAGGCACAGGGGGCCTAAATGTCATACACTTATGTGGCTGGAACAAGGCAACAATTTTATAACAATTATGGGCTCTAGCTTCAAAGAAGGACTGTTTATGGGTTAAATGGGTGCACCTATACTATATGAAAGGTATTGTTATTAGTTTATGTCAAATCCCATCCAATGCGACTTGGATTATCAGGAAAGGCAGGGAGATATGTTTCAACCATTACCTCGACTTAGGGCAGCCTAGGTGATAGGCTGGGGAAATGGTCAATAATGGAAAGTTCAGTATAAAGTGTATGTATACAACTTTTGTGACCACAATATCCCAAAGTTAGATGGAAAAGCTTACTATCTCACCCTGAAATCCATCCACAACACAAGTTTTGTTTATGGCTAACCTTACATCAGAGATTACCTACGGTGGACAGACTACAAAGGTTTGGTCTAGATGTTCCTAAGGCTTGTGTTTTCTGTGCAGCTCCAGAGGAAACCTTGACTCACTTATTGTTTGACTACCCAATTACGAACTCATTGTGGAGTAGAATGTTAAAATGGGTAGGTGAACATCGGCCTATTGGTTGTTGGCAGGAAGAGGTGGCTAATATTGTAAAATGGGCTAAGAAAAGGTTAGGGAAATGTGTTATTCTCAGCAGCTTATTCACAATGGTGGTTACAGTAATATGGAGGGAAAGGAATTTGATGCGATTTTAGGGGGGTCAATTCCAATTAGATAGAGTAGCAAGAGAGATCGCAATTTATATACATACAAGAGGGGCAAGACAGAAGAAATGGCAAGTGAATCTTCAGCAGCTAAACCATGTACCTTGAGGCATGACTATAGTGAAAGAGATTAGTTAGTTGCAATTTGTAGCTAGATATTTAACACATTTTGTTTTTCTTTGTTTCTTTATAGTCTGTGTTAAATGTTGATGTAGGGTAGTGAGAAACATGTGTCGTTACCAATTTAGTATTGTAACGTTGCACTTTGGTAATCAATAAAATTTTGTTTATTTACCAAAAAAAAAAGATATTCTTAGTTCATATATTTATATTTCTATATATATATATATATTCTTGTTTTAGTTATTATTAAAATTATTCAATTAGAAAATGTGATTCTGATTTTACAAAAAGAGACAAAAAGAGAAAACTTGAAGAATTAAATAAATCTCAAAAAGGAGACCTTGATAGATTTTTAACAAATAATAAAAATTCTGAATAAAGAAGTATTGCTTATAAAATAATGTTAACAATCCTGTAACCGTTTCCTTAGCCGAAAAAAGTTTTTTGAAACTAAAATTGATAAAATCTTATCTAAGATCAACAATGTGTCAAGAGAGATTGAATGTATTAGTTAAACTATCAACTGAAAATGAATTACTAAAACAAATCTATTATAAAATAGTAATTAATGACTTCGCATCTATAAAAATGTTAGAAAAATAAATTTTAAAGAAAAGGATAAATGAGGAGGCTGATTGAGACACAGAAGGGATGAAATGTTTGTTTTCCTTAGTCATTTTTCAGCATACAAAAGAATTCAATCCCCATGAACTCTATAGATGTGTGTTTTCTAGTGCTTAAAGAGTTTTTAGAATATTCTGTTAAATACAAATAGAAAACATATTTTCTTCTATCAATGTTGATTTTGGGTAGATAAGAGCATTCAACATCTCTTTTACAGCACATCAAAGTGACCATCATAAGGAGTAATTAGCTACTCATTTTTGCTCAAGTAACATATCAAAACTATCCCTCGCTAAGGAAGCAGGCATATTGGCGAACAACTGTTTCCTAGCCTCTTATCCAACATTTCAAATATAGAATTTGTATCTACTTTTAATTGTTGCATCTATAGTTTAAACACTAAATAGGAATATATACGTTGGACCAATCATAATTTCACAAACATAGAAACATAATTCTATTCTTGATAAGTGACAAACATATATAGAGTCATTTTGAAGGTCGTCAACACCTAAAATGAAGATACATATTGGCATGTACTTTGATAAAGGTTAAAGGTTTGACATATCGGTTATTGATTTATAAATCATGATGGTGAAGATATCAAACATTTGTTTATTATATATATGAGAACTAAGTCCAAACTCTGTAAGATATTAGCTAGCTCAAGTTAAGATTGAAACAAAAGGTCAGCAAGAATTACATGTATATGATTTTCTCTTTTTACACAGGTAACAAGCAATAGGTACAGAAAATGGAGGGGCAAGCCCATTATCCACTGAGTTCTGAACTATGTGTCATGACACATGGGCTCTCAAGCATTTCTTGGTTGATAAAAGAAGGCATAAAGTAACAAGCAATAGGTATATGGACGTCCGTTACGACCTTATTCATGGCGTGAGTAGGCCTCGAGGGGAAAACTGACCCATTTTTAAGTTAAAACGAGCCCCAATGCGGGAAAAACCAAATTTATCATTTTTTGTGTGCTATAGTCTATGGATTTTTGGTGATAAGTGATCTTGACTTGTTTTTGTCCAAATTTTTTCATGGACATCTGTTACGACCTTATTAATGGCGTGAGTTGGTCTCGACCACTGGACAAGTGATCTTCAAAGAGAGTCTGTTACGAGAGGTTCAATACACATTAATGTACTACGAGTTGATAGATGATCACTTGGGTATTTCATTCCCACATGCACATACAGAGGTAGCTTGGTTTGAGATAATTACTCAAAACTTAGCTTAAAAGCTCTCTTGGAATCGGTGTTCCCTTTCTTTCTCAAATGTGAAAACATTTCTAACTTTTGGGAATACTTAGTTCCAGTATAATCTTTGAATAAATGAAATTTAATCTTAACTCTTTAGTAAACTTGAAACTTAGGTCTTAAGACAAAGTTAAAACGTTTGCGAAAGACTTTTGAAAACTTTATGAACTTCTCTTGACTTGCTTCTTAACTTCTAGACTTGACTCTTAACTTTCCTTGAATTGAATTATGGATTCAAGGTTCATGATCTCATGTTTATGGATGATTTCATAATTTTTAGACGTACCTTAGAGTGTTGGAATCAACTAGAAAACATAGGCACGTTGCTAAGGAACTAGTACAGAAAGAAGGGGGGGAATGGGGTGAACTAGCATCCTTGGCGCTCTGAGAGGCGTGGGGCGCCAGAACCCAAAGTTTAGAGACCCCTGCTTGGGGCTATAAAAGGGGAGATGCCCCAGAGGCAAAATATCAGAGAATTTTTCTTGGAGCTATGAGAAGGGCGACGCCCCAGGCCCCTGCCCAAGTGCCTCCGACTTTTCTTCTTCGTTTTTCAACTCTAAACCCCCTATTTTCACTTGGTTCTTTCACCAAACACTTAGAAACAACTAATTCATCAATATATGCAAGATATAACTCGAATTCCCACTTAAATGCATGAATCAATCTCAAGAAACTTCAACAACAAGAACCCACAAGGTTTCAATCGAGTTATCATCAAGAACTCATAGGATTTACTTTCAAAACTATATAACTTCGCTGAATTAAATCATGACTGGCGCGTGGGTGAACTAACCCAACGCTATGTGATCTCACATACCTCGTAGGATTGAGTCCTTGGCAAAATCCACAACGAAACTCGAACGTTCTTGACGATTCTTGTTTCGTTTCTCCTTTCTCCTCTTTTCTCTTTTCTCCAAGCACTAGTGTGAACTTCAACTTTTATAAACTGACTAAAATCTTATTTTACTCCAATTAAACTCCTAAAAATGGATTAAATTAATTAGGTAAGGAAAATACTAAATTACCCTTCCAAAATCCGATTTAGACTTTCCTTATTTGAACAGCCCAACTTCAAATGGGCATATCTCACTCATACGAACTCGGAATCGCGCAAACTCAGCGGCGTTGGAAAAATTATTCCAATATATTTGCTACGATATTTGGAAACACACCTTACTCATCATGAACTAGAAGTTATGTCATTTGAAGTTAACAAAAACTCAACTTACCATACTTAATTTTCCAAATTTTTATTTTCTTTCCAAAAATTATTATTTTCAAATTTTTAACTTCTTTCTAGTTATTTCAATTTGCGAGATGTTACAATAATCAACAGAAGATGATGAAACACTTGTCTTAGTACCATAGTGCCTACTTAAGCGAATCGAAAAAAGTTATGGGTTTATCGATAATGAGTTATTGGTTTTGATAACGGTTTTGATGTTTTTTGTTATCATGTTATCGGTTCATAACAGTTTGAGGTTTTTCTTAACGGGTTAGCATGTGTAGCTACAAATAAGTCAAATCGATAAACTTCAAAATCAGACCTAACCACATGATATGCCTAAACTGCGTGTTCTTTCTCATATCCCTATATTTTGTCCTCAATATTATCAAATTATATTTTTTTTAAAAACTATTAAACTTGATCTTATCACTTACATTTTTATTTACATATAAATAGTGAGGAAAAAACACGAAAACACAACAACAAAATAATTGAATAAATAACGACGAAGGAATATCAATTTTTTATTTTAAAATGCGCCATTTTAAAAAAAAAAAAAGAAGAAGAGGAAGACACGCGTCAACATAAGCCTTGTACATACAATTTAACACCGTCTATCCCTCCATCCAAAATTGGCTTTATAAGATTGTCTTCAATTCTTTGAGATGTTTTATTAAGCATTTCAAGCTCAAACTAATTAGATTATCAAATAATTAATTTTTTTAAATATATTATTTTACCTTTGAATGTTTTCTAATTACTTTAATATTGATTTTTGTAGTTAAAAGTATTACAAAATATTATATAAGTAAAAAAATGACTCTAATTGACATATTCAATGAAGTGAAGTCTTAATTTTATTTTAAAACACTTTTAGAATAATTTTGATGGTTTAGATTGTTACGATCCGAACCTACACCCTGGATGTGGCCGGCACTCGAAGACCATTGTTGGTCCCCAAGCGAACCCTCATCCTGGCTGACTACAAGCGGAAAATTGATTCAAGCATACAAAGCTTGAAAACAAAAATAAAAGTTCACAAAACTTAAATTCAAACTTTAACTCAAAGGAAAACTCTGAATAATAAAATATATTCAACTCGCCCAAAATTGGCAACTTAAGTCTTTGAAATATTTAATAAAATAAATAAATAATACAAACTTCTCAACTATACTGACTATCTATGATGCCTCTAACTGATAAAGAGGGAAGTCGGGACAAGACCCACGACATCCTGACTAAATTGAAAGGTAAATGAAATCCTCCGGAAGCAAGGAGGCTCACCATAGCTAACTTGAACTCTCGGATGTATCAACAAAACTCCTGTTGATGATCCTGAATACCTGTGTCTGCATCATGAGAAGAAGCAGGCCAACTGGCTCAGTACGTGGAATGTACGAGCATGTAAAGGGAATTCTAAAACATAAACATAAGCTTGAACTTTGATAAAAAGAAAACATACTTACCTATTCTTAAACTTACTCAACTCAGAAGTACTCTAGAATAAGATACTCAACGCAGATATTAGATACTCAACTCAAAGATATGATATTCGACTCTGGGTACTCAACTCAATATAAAGCAACAATACACATGCAATATATGGAAAGCTTTATAAAACAGTAAAAACAACTTAGTTCGTTAAAGAAAATGCAATAACAAACTCAACTTTACTTATATAATAAAGTAATATAATTTCTGTGGAAGATTCTCTAACCGACAACCACCACTATGAGCCTAAGTGGTGATACAACATCTTGCCCACGCTGCCAGAACTGTCCTATACTTTGCCGTCATATAGAACGCTTTAACTTAGTGGATCCACTAGCTTAACTTATGTGATCATCTAAAAAGTATGACCCATTAATACCCATGATGGCTACATGGTTTATGGAGACTTGAGTTATCTAAACTCGCATCCCCACATCGGTGCTCAATACTACTCCCAAAATATACTTAGCTCATATGTATGTAAAAATAAAACTCTTTCTTTGGTTTTAGATAATTACTCAAAACTTAGCTTAAAAGCTCTTTTGGAAATCATAGCTTCCTCTTTACTGAAAAACTAGCTCAAAGGCTCTTTTGAAATCTCAGTTTTCTTTCTTGTTTAAATGTGAAAACATTTACTCTTTGGGAATACATAGTCCCGATATACTCTTTTGAAGAAATGAACTCAACTCTTTACTCTTTACTCTTTACTCTTTGCTTAACTCAGAACTTAAGTCTTAAAACAAAGTTAAA
>JAJOOO010001636.1:0-33808 GCA_029582685.1 Solanum piurae
CTACTTATTTATTTATTACAAGAAACACAAAATAGATAGATGTAGATGAGTAGGGAGGTTAATAAAAATAATGTAATAGCAGTGACATCCAAAATGCCAACTATTTGAAAGTTGACAGATAACTGAAGGGATCACTTGACCTACAGAGGGAATTGGACCAGCCCCCTACCCCTACCCTCTTTTCTTGTGCTACCAATTATTTTTCATCCTTACAGATTCCTTTTCTGCCTGCAATAAAATTCATATTATCTGTTTTTGACTTTTAGCTTTAATATCTTTTCTAGTTTTCTAAAATATTGTTGATGTTTATGTGTGAACATTCTGGGGGAGTTTCACTTACACAAGTCTTTACTAATCTTGGATCTATATACTGTCAATTTACATACTCCTATATTATGTAGGGACCCCCTCAAATTATACAACTTTACCACTTTTTTTGGCTATTACTTCTACACATCCTTTCTTATTGAATAATATACTTGAATTCAAAATTTCCACTAAAGAAAAAGGTAATGTATATAGAAACCTATTGTAATAAAATATGAGTATTAGACAAACTTCACTTTCGATATATTTTCGATAATGTGTGTTATATGCGTAACATGTACAAATTAGGCAGACTTTGTCTCTATTTTTGTGGGATAGAAAAACTGTTTTTGATAGACGCTCGGCTCAATATACAACAAAACAGTCTTGTCATCCCTTCGAATGAGAAACAAAAATAGGACTAATTAATAGTTTGTATTCTTGAATTATATAAGATATTGTTGAATAGAATTTGGATAGTAATAGAACTCATAAATGATACAATATTCGATTCTCACCAAATCATTTCTTTTCGCTGCTGAGATTCCGACCCACACCCTAGACCAATAGGGAAAAAAATAAATAAACTTTAGGTATTTTATCAATCAAAATGAGATTTAATATTAGCTTGACACTTTCTAGTTATGGAAACATATTGATTGAGATAATATCCCATATGGTCATTTACTTAAAGATAATTCTCTTAGAAAGTCATTCAACTTTGTTTGATAACTCAAATTAGAAGTCAGTCAAACAAAATATTTAACGTTTTCACTCTTACAATATATTTTTGTTACACACACCTCACACCCCACTAACAAGAGTTGGAATGATTCATCTTTTAGAAAAGGTCTAGATTTCGAGTCATAAGTATAGATCGGTTCGTCTTTAATTTATTAGAGACCAATTTACCTCTTAATATGGGATTTTCCAACGCAAATACAAATTTAGTCTAATCTCAATACAGATACCCGACAGAAAAAGAAAAAGTACTCCCACCCCACCTCCCTACTCACACACACTTCCAACCCTCTTGGTTCACTTTAATTCCTATTGGCTGGGGTCCTCTTTGCCTAGCTAGTCTTGAGTGTTGACTCTATCTAGGAGCATGCATAAGAAACCCTAATGCAAGTATAGGCACATTTTTTAAACAAGTATGAATGTTATGAATGTTCCTTGGAGCAGTAAAAGAAGATGCCACTTTGGTGATGGAATTTTATAGAGACTGTGAAAGGCCATGTGATGAGTATTGAATGTTTTGATTACAAAAGAATGTATAAACATGGGATGTGAGTATACATCTCTTGCACTAATATGTTACCCAATATATTCTCATCAATCACAATCTCCTTTGACCATGTGGTGTACAACATCATGTATTACTTTAATCCTAGCCCTAAATACATTAACAAAGAATATTAAAGTTTTTTTATATTAGTTAATTGTCATTGTATTTAGAATCTAATATTTATACATATTTTTATAAATTTCTTATTAACACGTAATTAATGTACTAAAACTCCTATATATGCTTTAAAAAAAACTTATTATTACAGTAATATTATTGCTGGCATACGAAGATGGTTAAATTACCAAAGGAAGAAGGTTGATTATTTTGTAGAAAGACATAACTTGAGAGGAAAAAAGCTCCAAAAAAGAATAATAATTATGTTCAATTTTAAGAACGACATCACTTTTTCCCTAATATATTGCCTTTAACAAGAATGGCATACAAGGTTTGATTAGCAAGGAAAGTGATAATTATGATATTTTCACATATAATTTGATACATTTTAATTACTCCTTGCTTTAATTTGGTGTGTTTTAATTAAGTGAAATCAGTGAAAAACGACCCTAGTGATTCTAATTGTGGTGTTTTATATATAGTACTACTTGAGAGGAATGTTGTGTTGAGATATACATTATTAATCATGAATTTATATTATTAATCTTGTGTTTAGATATATTTCATATTTATTATAGAATTATAATTGTTTATTCAATTTTAATAAAAAAAATTAATAGATTATATATTTGCTTATGAGTCAGTTTACTATATAATAGAGTTTTAGCTTATATACAGTCTTATAAGTATAAAGTTATTTGTTCACAATCTAAGATGAAATCGGACAAGCCATTGGTATGATTGTAACACAAGATTAAATATAATTTATCTTGATGTATTGAACGGAACCAAGTAGAGATTTATAGACTGACGGACAAAAGCATATTCTCTAAATTGTTAAATGTACTTATATTCTCAATCCTGATATAACTATTATGATCTGTATATATTAATTATAGTTTTGATTTATTAAAATGTGAGATCCCGAGATGGATCAATATATCTGGCAGATTGGATGATAATAATATATATTATAAAAGTGAAATAATAAGTTAGTTGATGGAATTCATGTTTCGATATAGAGATTGATGATATGTCTTTTTGAGAAGCTTACAAGTTTTTCGTTGTGTCAAACCTTGCAAATTAATTTATGAATCCGACATATATAATAAGTTAAGCAATGCTCTAAAGAAAATTAATCATTGAATTAAATTCGTCAATAAGTTATTTATTAGTTAATAAATAAAACCTTAATATTGAGGAATTACATACGTGTTACGTATTGTGTGTTATTAATTGAAGCGGTCTCAATTGAAGGGTCCTTAAATTTTATTTTACTTAAAAAGGTTATAAAATTAGGTTATTGTTAAATAATGTCTCTTCTGAATAATTAAGAAATTAACTGTGATGATTTAAAAGTGGAAGATACAAGTGGAAAGTGGCAAATTCAAAGGTCATTAGAAATTATTTTGGCAAATCATCATACTACTTACCTATTTTTTTTCTTCATTACTTGTAGTAATTTTATCAGTTAAATAAAAAAATCATCCTTGCGTTGATCCAGAAATTGTTTGAATTTAGTTACTTGGTAATTAATAAAGTATTACTTGATTATTTTTAGAATGAATTAACGTTCCACATTAATTGAAGAATGAACCAAGAATTTACATGTTACAATCAAACGTCAAATTTCAATGAAATCTGATATCAGACTAGATTAATTAGCTTTATTTACAGTAATCACTTAATCTCTTTTACTAGATCGTAATGGAGTATGATCCAAAAGTGAAAAGTTAGAAAGAAAGTCATTGTATTAGAGTAACGTACAAGCAATATTTACTACTATATCTGTTCAAAAAGTTTGAAAATTGAAGCTAATCATATAATTAAAGTTTTTGAGTCCAAGCTTGTGGTGATATTTTAATTTTTAATATATATTTTTTTGGTTAATTAAATTGTGGTGATTTTATTGATTTACTTCCTACTGTAAAAAGATATATTATATTTAAAAGTTTTCGAGCTGTTAAATTTTATATATATGAAGTAACATATATAGCATAGAATAAAAATTTTTCTTTTTAAGTGCTTCACTATTGAACACAAGCTTCAATAAGGGAAAAAAGAGAGAAAAAGTTCAAGAAAGTGTTCGTAGCTAACATATTAATTACTATAGTATTGTCGTAGTGTTTGAACGAGTATTTATTATAGTATCTTTTAATTTTAAACTCAATTAATTAAAGAGTAGAGATAAAAAATCGTCCATTCCCGAGGCCTAATACCTAAGTTATATTTATATTTTTGAAAAATGTTATAAAATATATTTATATATTAAATTTAACATATTGTTACTATATAAAATATATCTACATACACACAAGGTTATTTAGTTCGATTAAAAAAAATCAATTATTTTTATAAATTAAAAAGACCATCTTAATTGTTCGAAATTGTTATACACTTAAATAAAAATTTATTATTTTATTAAAAAATAATATCAATCAATTCGATTCAATTTATTTAAGTTCAATCAATTTCTTATATTCTTTTGATTTCCCTATAAATTACTACAGTTTAATTTACTTCCAGGTATGGGGAGGGGATCTCGAAAGGCGTTAAAATAAATTGAATATATTTTTTATAACTAAGAAGGACAAAATCACAATGGGGTCTCATCATTAGATAGCCTTTTAAGAAGAACAAAAAAAACTTAATAGTAGTACTAGTATTTTATTTTTAAAAAAAACTCCATCTTATGGTACCTTAATTTAATTATGGGATTGGCTAGCTTTTTCAAATAATGTCTTCCTAAAAGTGATAGGTGTAACTCATGATCAAAGAGAAAGGGGTTTATTTTCTTTCCTAATGCAAGTTACTCATTTCTTGCTTTTAATCCATCTTTTCTATTTTATCTATTTGTTTTTTATATATATATTTTCAAGAGCTTTATTTTATTTTATTTTTGCAAAAATCAATAATATTGTAATATTATGAGTGTGAAGAAACAATAATTATGAAGTATGTAAAGATAAAACATCAAAATAAGAATTTCAAATTGAAAGGTTACATATATATGATTAATGAAAAAATTTGATAAAAAAAAATGTGTGTTTTACATGTTAATAAATTAATATAAGGGTTTTAATTTTATTTGTTTTTGAAAAGATTGTGAGGCCATTTTCATTTTTTAGTAGTCAAATACTCAAATTGATAGAATTCCGTAAGATCATAACCACTACTCAATAGAGATCTTAACAACAACAATATATCCAATATTGTTCCACCTGATAAAGTGTGAAAAGGGTTAAAGTATACGTAAGCCTTACTTTTATATTTTAAAAGTAGATAGACTATTTTTGAAAGATCTCTGACTTAAGTAATGCGTCTCAAAGATCATACAAAAGAAAAAAAAATATAACAATACTAAAGGAAGCACCACATAGAATACAGTAAGGAAACATTATGATAACCAAAACATAATCAACAACAACATAAATCGCAATACAGAGAACTATGCAAAACTGTTAATAATATTGGTATAAAGGAGAAATAGGTACGAGGTGCCAAAGTACCACCAAACCTAACCCACAGGGAAATAATACAATGCTCAATTATCTACTAATTTTCTTATCCTAATTTGTGACCTCCAAATCCTCTTATTATCTTAGGTCGATCCCTCGGTGAGCTAAGATCATATCATATTTAATCACCTCTCCCCAATACTTCTTAGCCTTCCTCTACCCCTCTTCAAACCCCACTATCATCAACCTTTCACACCTTCTCACAAGGGCCTCTTCACGTATCCACTTCATATACCCAAACCATCTCAGCGTCGCTCCCCTCATCTTATTCACCACATATAAATTACTCCTACCTTATTCCAAATGTCATCATTCCTATTTTTATCTCTTCTAGTATGCTCACATACACCTCTCAATATCCTCACTTTTGCATTCTCATTTACTGAACACGAGAGTTCTTTGCTGGCCAACACTCCAGTTCTTTGCTGGCCAACACTCCAGTCTCTAAACACATATAAATTATAATTTAACATTCTAAAGTAATAAAAGAAAATGTTTAGTTTAAATTTAATTTTCACCTTTACACTATATGTTATGTAGAATGGAAAAGAATATGATAATTTTTAGGAGTTGGTCAAGGGGATTTGCTTTATTATTGATCTCTTTGAATTCCATATTTGAAATCGTGATCTAATCTATTTAAAATTGATGCAACACATTTCTTATGTACATATAGGTATTACTACATTAAATTTGAATCAAATATTTGATCAACCTATTATTATTAATAATATAAGTTTGACCTTTTATTTATTTATTTGAGGGTTGAGAGCATATTATAAAATATAATGTGACAAAGACGCGGAAAATTAGTGATATACTTTGACTAAGGTCACACGAGAAAGATTAAGTCTATGTAAATAAATAAAAATAAAATAGGATAGGAGCATCATACATGTGAGTAACTCTTGAATTCTGTTCAAAGCATCATCAACTTGGTCTATGTATTATAATAAAATTAAACCACTTTTCATGCATACCCTAAATTATGCACAAAAATTATAGAAAAACTGAAAAAGGAATAGACCTAATGATTACCGATCCAACAACAAGAAAATATTTATTTTTTCCACATATATAGTTAACAATGATGACTAAAATAATTCAATTAGATTCGTGTATAACTATTAAAATTGTGGTTTTATATCTAGCACAAAACATATACTTATATATATAGCTAATCTCCAAGCTGAATTTTTAGTTTATGAAGTGTCAAAATCAACATTCTCATATTACAATGTCATATATATATATATATATATAGTAAATGGAATTAACATGATATAATTTATTAAATGGAACTTGAGTTTTGCTCAAGAGGAGAGAATTATAAAATACAAAGTCATAGTAAGAATTTAATTAAGGAACCTATCCATCTTCGATATGGAATTTCATTCATCATCCTCTCATACTGGATGTGTGGACAATCTATATATTGAGGACTTTATCCAGATATAATGTTAAAAAAACCTTGAATCTAACTAAACCTCAAAAACTAGATTAAGAAAAGAGGATTCGTATCCAAGCCATATTAAGAATTCAAGTACTCAACCATCTCCGACTTGGAATTTCATTCCTCATGAATATCTTTAATTACTCAATATTCAACTTGATTTAATGTTACTTTCCCTTGCAATATTCGATCGAGTATATTTTTTCATTATTACCCGACAAATCTAACTTCAAAGTTTTTTTTTTTTCATTTTGAAACAATATTTCCCTCCAACTTTCGAAATGAAACACAAAAATTAGAGTCACAATAAGCTAGCTAATTATCAATTAAATAGCTGAAATTCAGTCTTTTGTCTATGCTGTGCCAGACAAAATGTGTTTATATAACTTGGGGTTCATGAAGAAAGTAATTTTTTTTATTTTATAAAATTAAGTATGTAAACAAAAAAAAAAGGACACTACTTCATTAGAGAGAAAAAAAATTCCTCTAAAAAAGGAGTGGTTATTTTAATATTTTAAAATTGTTGTTTTCTTTTTCCTACATTTATTAGCTAGTGCTAAAGTGGTTTAGCAACTAAATATGATATTTTCTTAAAGTTTGATGACATATTTTGTATCATAAAGTATGAAGGGATCGGAACTAATTAGATTAATGAACAAATTCTGTGTTAGGTTGATGCAATTTTGTATTATTGGATGGATCGACGATAGTCAGATCTTGATAGTGACATAAGTTGTTATTACAGAGACAACATATTGTAGTCAATGAAAGAAGAAATATAAGTTACATAAAAAAGGAAAATAGTCAGTTGATTAGTTGTTTCTTTTTCTCCATTTTATATCTTAAAGTGGTTTATATATAGTGGACAAGGTCAATTAAATTATTTGCAAGAAGAATGAATATAGAGGAATTGAAACTTTATTAAATCAGGCAAACACATGTCGAAAAAGAAGGGTTTTCTTTTGGTGGCTCCTACATAGGCAGCAGCTACGCAGCTCTCATGGCTGCTACGGCCTCCTTTCGAGGTTGTCCAGCCCGCCCCACCATCCCAAACCACCACATATGCCACTCTTTTCAATTTCAATACTCTAAATCCTAAACAATCTGTCCTAACTAACTTAAAAAATAATCGTACAATCAATCGAAATAATTCATGGAGAACCTATTATCACGTTTTCAATGGAGGAAAGGCAAGATTTTATGATCGAAGAGGGATTACATCAAGCAATGGTGTTTAAATTATCTCATGGTGCGCCATATTTGAAAGTATTAAGGTCAATTTTACCGAAACATCTTGGTACCAAGGGCAATTGTTTAATTGGCTTACTTGCTCCAAGACAAATTTTGTTGAGGTTTGATCAATATGAAGATTATGTACTAGCTTTATCTCGCTCAATTAATTATCTTCTCTACAATGGAGAGGAGCACCAATGTAGGGTTTTTCAATGGTCCATTGGATATAATCCTAAGGAGAAAATGACGTTAGTTGTGGTTTGGATTTCTTTACCGAACTTATCTCCAGATTTGTTTGCAAAGAAGTCTATGTTGTCTATAGCATCGGCAGTTGGGAAACCAATAGCTATAAATAAATCTACTCAAATCAAGTCAAGACCTAGCACGGCTAGGATCAAGGTTATACTTGATCTAATGGAAAAGCTTTCAAATCGTATAAGGTTCCAATTTGTGGATGGAAAATCTAGTAAGTACATTGAGGTTTTTCAGGAGATTGTATATGATAATCTATCTTTGTATTGCAATTATTGTAAGCACCAAGGTCGTGATGAAGATAGTTGTCGTTTGATCTCGAAAAGAAACCAAAATAACAAACAAATTGATGATACCATTGAAGTTGCTTTAAAAGGTACTATCGATAGTGAAAAGTATCAAGGTGATGCGAGAGAAATACTAAATGAAATTTTTTTTGTAGTTGTCGACCAAAGTAAAGCTACTTCTTTAGATCGACAATTGGTTGTTGCCACTTATGAGCAAAATCGTGTAGACTCAATGAATATTGATACAAGTAATATTGGTGTTCAAAAAACTATCGAAAACAAAGGTGATTGCAATAACCAACAGGCTGCTACTAATGAGGTGCAATCAAAATAAATTGGGCTGAATTTGATGTCTAATGCAACTAAAAACGCACGGGGGACACCAACAGTTGGGGTTGATGCGCCGCGAGTTGGTCCAGGCAAAATTAATGGATTCATGACAAAAACTAATGGATACATCTGATGTTGAAAATGCTAAAAATTCTGGGCAACATATTTTGCAAGTTGAAAACGAGAATGCAACTAAAAATTGGACACTGGTTGCACACAAAAATTTAACTCGTAGTCGGACCCTTTCCCTGACTAGTCAAAATAATTCTCCATGTAGTGAAACGTAATGACCTATTTCTGTCGTTATAGAAAAGCCAACGGGGAAAGTTTTTGGGCCGGAAAATTTTTTCGTAGTATCTTGAGATTTCCTAACCTAGTCCAGATTTGGATGAAGTCGGAATCATTAAAGTCTAGGGAAATCTAGTAGCAATTGGGTGATCTAATTATGAATTTGATCACATGAGTAGATATATAAGTCGTTAAGGAACCCGTACGACTTTACGAAATTGAATTAGGGTGAGTAGAACTCTCGGAATTGATCTTGGCGTGAACGGGTAGTTTCTGAGTGTCGTTGGTTGAAGGTGTGTTGTGAAATGGGGTCTTTGGATTATTAATTTTGCTCACTGGTTTCGTGCAAGCCGCTGAGGCGGGATTTCTGCCGCCAAGGCGGGCCGATTGTAGCGGAGTGAGTCTCGCTGTGGTGGGGCTGACGCGACTTAAAGTTGGAAATAAACCCCAAAATTGTTTTATTATGCAATTTTCGAACTTGAGAGCCAAGGAACAAACCGAGGGCTTTTCTTAACAGTTTTCCACCATTCTTGAGGCTAAAGGTAAGATTTTAACTCCCCGAATCCATTTTTCGATCCATAGAACGTAATCTAATGGGTAATTATTGATGGGCAAGAGTTTTGATTTGAGAATTATGGTGGAAAAAGCCCTAATCTGGGTATGATCTAGGGTTGATAGAATTGTTAGTAATTCGGGTAAATTAGTGATTGTTTATTGATTCCCGTGTTATTATGATTGTTTGTAGACCAAGAACAAGCGGAACGAATCCGAAAAGGGAAGAACGGGGTTTCAAGCTTGTTTCGAGATAGGTGATGGTTGTGATTCTATGAATGTGTGATGTATGTTTGTTCTTACTTCATTATGATACATGTATGTATGTGAATGTTGCATTATTGATCACATTAATTGTAAATGAGGATATATGAATGATGAATGCCATGAATTCATGACTTGTTTGTATGATTGTGAGAATACATTTGTCATTGTGATTGTGGCTTGTTGAATGGATCGGATGTTGCGTTCCGACACACTAACTTGGATCGGTTACCACGTTCCGATATAATTATGGGATCGGTTGCCACGTTCCAGCATAATCATTGGATCGGGTACCACGTTTCGATATGCTAACAGTTTTGGGATTTGGTTTCATGAGAGGACCAATGACTTGACGTAAATGTGATATTTACGAATCATGAAATTGTTTGTTGATCGCAAAATGATGATGATATTGTATATGTTCAGTGTATGCATGTTATTGTATTGTTGTCTTGACTAATGTATGTTGCACTTAGTGGGATAACAACGTGATCCTACCAGTACACTATGGTTGTGTACTAATACTGCACTTGCTTTTTCTTTGTTGAGTACAAGGCATCTTCAGGCGGCTATTGACAGACCTCACATAGAAGATCAGTGATCGTTCAAATTCAAGGGTGAGCCAGTTCTTCCGGGCTGCCATGAGTTCTCTTTCTGTCTATGTCCACATTTCAGACTTAGACTTGCTAGTTAGTTATTAGTACATTAGTTTGGGGTTGTAACCCAGTGTGTTAGACTTATGGATCTTGATTAGATGTTTTGGTACATTGACTTTCAGGTTCTAGGCGTATTTCTTCAGCATTTGTTTAGTTGTTAGACTTTTATTTGGAGTTTATGGGAACTCATATCTTTTCCTTTACATTTAAACCTGGTTTCGTATACTTAAATGTCTTAGTTGTTTGGTTCTTTGGTTAGATAATTAGTATAAATGGTTCTCCCACCGGAGGGTTAGTGTGGGTGCCAATCACGATGGTCTGGATCGTGACATGAAAAGGGTGCGACTAGGAATTTTTATGACAGTGAGAAAAGGAAAGAGAGTAGTAATGCCTCAAGAGACCTATTATGTTCGAATAACTTTGATGTTTTCTTGAAGACTACTGGAATACAAGTAAGGTTAACAGAGAATGAAAACGATTTGATCCAAGAAAAACAGGTCTCACCACCTGCTTTGAATAGCAAATTAAGTCCAGAAGCTCCCATATTTGTGCCTAAATGTGTGATTACAATTTACAGAGAAGAATGAGTCCTTGCCTTAGTGTCAAATACAATTGATTTGAGCGAGGATTCTCTTGATGAAGATGAGAAAGACAATATGTTGTACATATGCTTTGATAGAGTGGCTAGAGAAGGGGATATATCACCTGGGCAACAAAGAAGTGGAGGCAACAAAACAAAAAAAAAGACACATGGAAGGCAACATAGTTGGGACGATAAAATGAATGAGGAGTTTGTTCCAAGGCACCTACCGATGCGACAGACAAAGCATAACCATTTGACAGTATCAATAGGTTCAACAAGATCCAATAAATCCATAAAAAAAAATATTAATTATCAAGTGTTGTTAAATAGGTTTGAAGAAGAAGACAAAAGAAAAATACTTAAAGTTACTTTTGATGGGCAATCAATCTTTTTAAATTCATGCTTTTGTAATAGAAAGTTTGAGGTTGATAACTCAACTTTCTTTTTGATTGACATACTTTTACATCATTTAAGCATCCTCATTCGAAATATCATCACAGAATGTATTACAAACTCTGTGATGATAAGAAAATAAGAAAATATTTCGTTCTCTCTAGCTCTTCTTTTCTTCATGCTTGTTGGGTAGCAGAAGTTAGGTACTTCATTAGGATTAGTAAGGTAAGGCCTATCCCCCTTGCTTGTACTTATCCTTATTGATATTTTTTATGTTTAATAAAAGGTCGCTAGACACTGTCTAGTGGTAAATTTGCTTTAAAAATAATATATATATATAGATAGATAGATAGAGGGAGAGAGAGGAATTGTAGTATATTTAATTAAATAATCAAAATGGTAGGATACATATCAAGTTTATACAAAGAAATGAGTCCTAATTGTCTCCTAATTACTAGCTTAATGACAAGGGGATATACATGATTTTGAGATGCTAAATAAGGTATAGCCAATACCCTCTCCTCAAACTAATGTTGTATCGGCTTCTTGACATGAATTTTGTGTTTATATATATATATATATATTGTAATACTTCAAAAATTTCTAAGTTAAGACCCGAATGATTCTTCATTTGTGAAAAATATTGTGTCGGGTGATTCTCAAATTGTTCTTAGGTGTTAAGATCAATTCTTTAGTGTGAGAATGGATTTGGATATGAATTAAGGTCACTAGAATCCCCTAGCTCAAAGTTGAGTTGAAAGTTTTCAACCGATTAAGTTTTGATATAAGATTTTTCTTGGGTCAACTTCAAACGACCATATCTCTCGACATATAATGAATTAGGTGGCACGTGACCTACCAAATTAAAACTCTATGAGTCATCTTTCCAATATCACCAAGTTTGCCTCATTTCGAGTTGGAGTAAAAAGTTATGCCTGTTTTATTGAAGCCGTGTCATGCAATCAATGTTCTACGACTGATACTACGAATGGTAGATTTTACACGGACCGTAGAGTAATTTTTTCCAGAAACTTCCTGCACGTGTTCCAGGGTTATTTTGGTCATTTTTCAAGCTTTTTAACCCTATTCTAAATCATTTTTGAATGTTTTAACCGAGTATAGCATTCAACTAACTAGTTTTCCTATCAAAAACATCAATCTAAGCATTCAAGTATTTAGAAATTCTCTTAAAACTCACCTAGGGTTCCTCTTCTCCATCAAGAACCCTAAAACCTTCAAGTCAAAAATTCAAGAAACAAATAGACATTTTCCATCCAAAATTTTCCCAAGTTCCTCCACTCTAAGAATAAAAAAGTTTCTTCTCAAGATCAAGCCATAGATTCCAAGCTCAAAGATTTTATCTTATAAGAAAGCTAATGTTCTTCCTCAAGCTAAAGATAAATGAAGTACCGATCTAAATTTTAAGTCTAATAACTTGATAATCGGGTATGTAAGGCTATTCATAGTGATGGACTAGTTCGTCCTCACACCCTACATCTAAATTCAGTCGGTAAGAGTTAAATCCAGTATTCTACTCAAAGATTCATGAAATTTTAAATTCCTATTGTATTCTTATTCTGAATTCTGATTTTCTAATTATGAAATTATTGGTTGTTGTGCCTACTTTTATTTCACATGAACCTTAATTGATGATATTTTGATGAATTTCCATGCATTAATTTTGAAATTTTAAAATTTGTTAAAGAATATTTTAAAGATCTTTTGAGAAGAGTTTAAAGAAACACAAATGATTTCAAAAATACTATTTTCACATTGAGAAAAATACTATATTTTAAGAAGAGTATAAACAGTTTTCAAAAGTATTTCAGCCATATAAAGAAAGTATTATTTTTCACATTGAAAAGAGAGTACTATTTTTAGAAAAGTATAAATAGTTTTCAGAGTATTTCAGACAGATTCAGTACAACTTCAGTTACCTCTTAAAGAGGCCTTTCGAGAAATTATCTCAATCGAAAGAGTACTTTTACATGAGCATTCAGTTATAGTTTGGGAGTAGTATTGAGCACTGATTTGGGGTAAGAGTTCAAATAACTCAAATTTCATAACTTACGCCACCAGCGTAGATAGGATTGTACTGCAGGACGAGCGAATCCTCACCTGCCTCAAGAAGACCATTTTAGTGGATCCAACAGTTCAGTTGCATTCTATACTCTGGCAAGATATAGGACGGCTCTAGCAACATGGGAAAGACATTGTATCATCATGAGGCTCATAGTGATGGTTGTCGGTTGGAGAAACTCCCCAGTAAAGTAAAGTATATTTTTTATTTATATATTTCATTTCAGTATTTACTATTGTTGCATTTTTAAAGTTACAGTTTAAATGATTTTTATCATGATTTATAATATACTTCAGTTGAGTACTTTCACTCCTTCAGTTTAGTATTTACTAATGTTGCATTTTTACAATTGGAGTTTAAATGATTTTTTTCATGATTTATATTATACTTTAGTTGAGTACTTTCAGTCTTTCAGTTCAGTATTTACTATTATTGCATCCCTATAGAAAGAGTTTAGATGATTTTCATCATGATTTACATTATTCTTTAGTTGAGTTACCTACAGTCTTCGGTTCAGTTATTTGTTTAATTCAGCCCTATTATATACTCGTACATTCAATGTATTGATGTCATTCGACTTGCATCTTTTTATGATGCAGATTCAGGTACTTAGGATCCTCAACGGGAGTTTCGTTGAGACCACTTCATCTGCTTGTGAGCTTTTGAGTGAGGCCTCCTTTCTTCCGAAAGACTCTAGTTTTTATGAGTTGTTAGTGTGTCATGGGTCTTGTCCCGACACTCGTCTTTATACAGTAGAGGTTTCATAAATAGACAATTTTGGAGAGTCTTTCAATTTCAGATGTTTTTGAAACCTATGTTTCCTACTCAGTATATTCAAAGAGTTTTGAGATTTAATAAATAGTTGATTAAGCATTTCTTTCAGTTTGATGCTTGCGTATGCTTGAGTTAGTCTTTTGCTTGTAGTCAGCCAGGATGAGGGTTCGCTTAGGGAGCATCAATGGTTCTCGAGTGTCGGCCACGTCCAAGGTGTTGGCTCGGATTGTGACATATGTCAATGTGCTTGATATTTCACGATGAATGGAGTTAGTTGATATTATATTGCACTAGTGTTATCTCCATTAATGTGGTTGATTCATCCATTTTGATACCAAATTTCATTTGATAATATCATTCGTAGCCATATGATTTAAGAGTGTGCAACAAACATACTTTTATATTCTACGTGAATGACGATGATGTACATTCAAAATTGTCTCTTGCATGCACGAGCCAAGCATCATGCACCAACATCTAGTGGATCATCTTAAATTAGAGCATTTTTTTCAATCTGCATCGACGTATCCCACCATACCTAGTGATGAAGATAATGAAAATACGAGACTTCAATTCCTAACACATGTTATATATATATAGTAACTATGAGCAAAGTTGAGTAGTGAATCTTGTAGGGCTTGATAACGAATTGACTTAACATTTGTATTGCATGAGAGATATTAGGCAGAACGCATAAGCGGCCCCTTGAACTTGTAAGGATTTTCCGTATAGACACCTTAACAAGGAGTCCTTCCTATTGAACACTTAAACCACTCAAAAAGTGTACCTATCAGACGCACCTGGTTGACTTGGCACTTATCGTGTGAGACATTTGTTTTAAGGTGGAGCGCGTGACATTACACATCTCCTACGTGGAAAATCTAATCCTATTATTATAATACACATCACAAAACACCCAACCCCACACCGACCAATGAAACGATGACACATGTTGATTGGATTAAAATTTTTTAAAACTCTATTTAAATAATAATTCAAAAGGAACTTCAAGAAAACAAAAATATATATTAAATTACCCACCCCCACCCTTCTTCTTCTCCATTGGAACTTATTTCCAATTCCACAGTGCCGCTGCACCTCAACCGCTACTTATTTCCATTTCCAATGTCGTCGGATCTTAATTCCTAAGCATTGAGACGCTGCACCTCAACTGCCACTAAACCATAGCCTCCACCCATTTCTTCTTCTCAATCGAATCTTATCCCTTTCATCGGCGTCAATAATACACCATTGCTATCCATCTAGGCTAACCCCTCAATCACCTTTCATTCTATTGGCATTAAACCTTTCATTCATGATCTTCATCTTCTTTCACTAGTCATCATTATCACAATTACATGAAAAAATAATGAACTTTTATAGGGAAAAAATAATCAATAACTTTGCTGGAATATTATTTTCATCGGAAACAATGGAGCTTTGTCGGAATATTTAAGACGTTAATTAGATCTACATAAAAAATTAAAAAAAGGGAAAAATATGGAAGAGCAATTGGAGGGAGGAAGATGGGGAGAAGACGTTGTTTTTTTAAAAAAAATGAATTATTATTATTATTTATTTATTTAATTTAGGTGTATAAGTTGAAAAGAAAAAGAAAAAAATATCATTTTTTAATCTCCACTGTAGTAGCAACAATGGTGAGATGTGGAGAAGAAAGAGATGAGAAATAAAAAAAGGGGAAGAATCTAGGATTGGATAAATAAAAGGGGAAGATTTTAACCGTTAAGTATGTTAAAGTGTACCAATCAGACACATCAACTTTTTTTTTCTCACTTCACGCGCTCAAAAGGATTGCCTCACACGATAAGTGCCAAGTCAGTCAGGTGTGTCTGATAGGTACACTTTTTGAGTGGTTTAAGTGTTCAATAGGAAGAAGTCCTTGTTAAGGTGTCTATACGGAAAATCCTTACAAGTTCAAGGGGTCGCTTATGCGTTCTGTCAAGATATTAAGATGACTCATCATAATATGATATATAAGTGATTCAACTAGACTTTTTTTTAGTATTCGATTTCATTGAGTAATTAACTGTACAATATCTTGTGCATGCTTTTGTTGACTTAATTGGATGTCTTTTTTACACAATTTACCTTCAAATTCAAAAAAATATGTTAGCTTTTCTAGATTCTTCATCTTCAAATTCAAAAAAATATAAATTTTTACACAATTATATATATATATATATATAATTCGCTTCTATTGAAGTATAAACTTTTTTATAATCGTTAAGTTGAATAAAGAGAGATATCCAAAACAATACAAGATGAAGGAATTGTAGTATAGTTCAATATGAGAACTCTAGGATATACATCCCCCATCCAATTTATACGAAGAAAGGAGTCTAATTATCTCCTAGTTACTAGAGAAAAAAATAGAGGGCGATTCCTAATTTTGGGATGCTAAATAAGGCATAGTCGAAATTAATATCCAATTTATACGAAGAAAGGAGTCTAATTATCTCCTAGTTACTAGAGAAAAAAATAGAGGGAGATTCCTAATTTTGGAATGCTAAATAAGGTATAGTCGAAATTAATAGTCACATTCACTTTAATTAGGTCCTAAAAGGATTATATTTTAGTAAGATATTCTCAATCCAATTTTCACACGCGGTATTTAACAAGTTTAACATTCACGCGCCCATTGCTAACTTATTATCCATTTTTTTTTTTATCGGTAACGACAAAATATAATCAATGAATTAGAATCAAAACAATTACTCCCTCCGTCCCATTTTATGTGAGGTACTTTAATTCGGTACGGAGTTTAAGAAAGAAAGGAAGACTTTTAAAACTTGGGGTTCAAAATGAATGATAGAAAATTGTGTGACTGTAAATCATTTCATTAAGGATAAAATAGACATTTTGTAGTCAAATTGCTACTTAATATAGAAATGTGTCATTCTTTTTGGAACTGATTAAAAATGAAAGTAAGTCACATAAATTGAGACCGAGGGAGTAATAGATACTAGAACACGACAATTTTTAAGTCGCGCCAAATAATTACAAGTCAAAATAGTAACTTTTTCAATCAAATAATTTAATCTTAATAAAAAAAAATGCATATTACTTGTCAACCACACATATTGATTTGATATAAATACATGATCCTCAAAGTTTTCATCAATGAATTAAACCATTGTGTGGAAAAACATTAAAATAAATCAAAGGAAGTTTTAGAATTGACATTTTAAGGAGGAGAAATGACAGTAATTTGCTGTATATGGTCCAAAATTTGAGAGTAATATTTGCTTCCTACCTCATTTATTACATTATTACCTTATTGGGATAAATTCTGACAAGAGTTTATTCATATTTGTTGAATAATAAATATTTCTTTTATTTATCAGTTTTGTTACTTTCTTAGTTTTACTATACTTTGCTGACCAACTTACAACCAACTCACAACAAGCCATTAAGCCAAGCCAAGAAGCCAACTAGTTTAAGTCATCAAAGCCCATAAACCAAAAGAAGTAAAAGAAATTAAATGTAAAAGAGAAAAAGCCAAAAGAGTTTTCTTCTTCAGCTAATATTGACTACTCCTTTCGTTCTCTTTTAGTTTTCATAAAAAAATTTAAGTCAAATATTGACTAATATTTTATGATATAGGTAAAAAATTATAATTTTTAGTATTTTTCTTATAGTCGTTGAATAATTAAATTTTTAGTCTAAAATGTTGAACTAATATAATCTAATTTAATTTTAAAAATTAATTAAATTAACTTTCGAATAGAATAGCATGACAACTAAAAAAAAGGACGGAGGGAGCATTTTTTTTTATATGTTCCAAGAAAGCCCTAAAACTAATAAAAGTAAATGAAAATTTACAATAATAAATAAAGGGCAAAAACAAAGAAGTGTGAGTGAGAACATTTATAGGCCACCCTTCTCTTCTCTTTTCTCTCACTCTTTGTGCCAGTCTGCTCTTTCTTCGAGTGTTTACCTCTTTCTCTCTCTCTTTTTCTTTAACTCTGAAATAGAGGAACTAGAGAAGTTATAATAATGTCTACTACCCATTGCTTCTGAAAACTCTCTTTTTCTTCCTTCTCTAAATCACTTCACTTTTCATTTCTTTCTAATCAAGATTGGTTTTTTTCCTCACATTTTGCTCTTTGTGTTTGTTTGGTAGAACCCCATTTGAGGAAAAAGAAAAAAGAATGGAGAAAGGGGGTGTTTGAGTTTTAAAGTGTGTAAATTCACCATTTCTGTGTTGATTTTTAGTTGTCTTTGGTTTCTTTCCAGATCTATTAGCTATAAAAATCTCATCTTTTCTCATTTCAAGATTTCCCCTTTTGTTTGGTTTTTTGTTCATTAGCTTGGAGATATGAGTAAAGAAGAGTTCTTGAAGATCCAGGTACTTGTTCTTTTCTCAATTGGCTCATTCCAATAATGTGTGTATAAATTGTTTTTTTTTGGGGGTTGCTTGAGTTTCTAATTCAAGATCCTCTGTTCCCATTTTTATGAAGTAATTAGTATCTGTTTGAATGAAAGATCAAAACTTGTTATGAGCTTGTTCACTTTTGTGTGTGTTGTTTCTCTTGAGTTTGAATGTTGGATGTTTCTGAGAAAGTTGATTACTTTACTCTGTTCTCTGTTGGGTTTGGCTGGCTTTGCTTGTGCATGCAGACTTGTGTCCTTAAAGTCAATATACACTGTGATGGGTGTAAGCATAAAGTAAAGAAAATCTTGCAAAAGATTGAAGGTATTTTTCCAAGACTCAATATCTGAATATCCAAATATATATGGCTTGTTTTATACACTATTTTGATTCTGTGTTGGAGTTATTTTAATATCCAGGGGTTTATAAGACAAACATAGATTCAGAACAAGGAAAAGTAACTGTTTCTGGAAATGTAGACCCTGCTACACTGATCAAGAAATTAGCCAAGAGTGGGAAACATGCAGAGGTATGGGGTGCTCCCAAGGCTGTTAACAACCAACAAAATCAGCCTAATGGTAAAGGTGGCAATAACAAAGGCCAAGGCCAAGGCCAAGTCCAAGTTCAGAAAGGTGGGAACAATCAGCCTAAAGGTGGAGGAGGAGGAGGAGGAGCTCAAATGCCAAATCAGCAGCAACTTCAACAGTTGAAGAATTTGCAAGATCTGAAGCTGCCCCCACAATTCAAGGACTTGAAACTTCCCCCAATGGGAAAAGATCAGAATCCAAAGGCTGTTAAGTTTACCATGCCTGAGGTGGATGATTTGACTGATGATGAATTTGATGAGGATGATTTGACTGATGATGAGGATGATGAATTTGATGAGGATGAGTTGGATGATGAACTGGACGATATCCCGTCCAAGATGAAGGCGATGATGGGCCCGGGTGCAGGGGCTAATCCTGGTGGTGCTCAGATGAAGCTGCCAATGATGGGTGGTAATCCTGGAGCTCAGATGAAGCCGCCAATGATGGGTGGTAATCCTGGAGCTCAGATGAAACCAATGATGGGTGGTAATGGTGTAGGAGGTCAGATGCCTAATATGATGATGATGAATGGTCTTATGAATGGGCAGCACCCTCAACTTATGAAGGGTGGAAATGGCGGTAACAATGGTGGCAATAATGGCGGTGGTGGTAACGGGAAAAAAGGTGGTGGAAATGTCCCTGTTCAGAGTAACATGGGAGGAATTAACGGTGGTAAGAAAGGAGGTGGTAATGGGGGAAATCCAAATCAAGGCGGAGGACCTGCTCAAAAGGGTGGCAAGAATGGTGGAGGGCAGCCGAGTGGCGGTGGCGGCAATGGTGGTGGACAGAACAAGAATGGTGGTGGCGGTGGTGCTGGCAATATTCCTAACATGAATGGCAATGGGGCCAAAAAGGGAGGTGGAGGAAATGATGGGATGCCTCAAGGCATGCCAAACAGGATGATGGCTATGAGTGGAGGTGGAAACATGGGCCAGTTGGGAAACATACCTAATCCAATGGGGCAGATGGGTCAAATGGGTGGTCTTCCAGTGGGTCAAATGGGTGGTCTTCCAATGGGTCAAATGGGTAATCCAGTGGGTCAGATGAGCCATGTTTCGGCAGTTCAAGGCCTACCGGCAGGGGCAGCAATGGGGGGCGGTGGTGGCGGTGGTGCTGGTGGCTACTTCCAAGGTGCTGGTCCTGAAGTCATGGCTGGCAACAATCCTTACTACCAGCAGCAACAAATGGCAGCTATGATGATGCAGCAACAACAACAACAACAACAACAGCAGCAGCGTGCCAACGGGAACGAAAGGTTTCAACCAATGATGTACGCTCGACCACCACCAGCTGTGAATTACATGCCACCACCAGCACCTTACAACCCGTATTACTACGGCCATCCACCACCTCCAAGTGATAACTACAGCACCTTCTTCAGTGATGAAAACACCAACAGCTGCACTGTGATGTGAGAGGTTATTAAAGATGGATAGTGTGGCTGCTGCCATTCATCATAGTCTAAATGATTTTCTTAGTCTTTAATTAATGCCATAAATATACAAAGGAGATTAATTTTCCCTTTGAACCTTACCTTAGCTTTGTTTTACTTATTTTTTTCTTTCTTAAGTACCTTTTTAATCCTAAGATTAGATTAGGGGTTTAATTTCATGATAGAGTTTAATGGTATATGAAGTCTTTAGTAGAGAGAGAGAGAGAGACATGGAATGTTGTAAGTTGGAAGGAGATGTTTGTATATGTTTTATATATCTTTGATCAAGAAGAGCAAAGGAAATAAAATTGGAAGAAAGTCTAATCCTTTTTTTACATTATTATTGATCTAGACTAGAAGAAATGTTATACTGTCAATTAAAAATATGTGGTCATAACCAATGATCAAGCTTTCACTCTTTTTTCACTATCTATGTGATAGTTCAAAACAATTGGTCCTCTCTGCTTACTGCTGCCTCCTCTTTTCAGTTATTATAGTGTCCTCCATTTTGTTAGTGAAATAATGGAGGAGAGCCTATTATGGTGGGGTACATGTCCTACATGCTCATTCATTATTATGGAATATGTACTTGGTCCCACTCTCTTATCTATCCCTCTACCCTACAATCACAAACTTTTTAATATCAAAAATTCTTATAGGAAAGCGTTATACTAACTAAAAAGAAAAATATATCTTATAAATCGAGACCAGGAAGAAACATTAGATGTAACTCTATGACTAAAAAGAAAAGTACATCTATAGAAGAAATATTGGATGGAATTTAGAGTTGGTAATTAAAAGTATCTAGTGTGTACTATATTGATTTAAATTTGATGAATATAGGAATTAAGAGAGTAGTGGGGTAGGAGGTGTAGGAGTAGCATAATTGGGTATAGTGGGGGAAGACAGATCCATGAATGTAAAGAGTAGCAAAATATTAATTATATATATATATAGAGAGAAAGAGAGCATGTGATGAGTGATGGAGACAAGCTAACCACTTTTTTTATATCCAAAAAATCTAACGGCGTTGACACTTTGACACTATTTTTCTCTACTCTTTTATATATACATACGTTACAAAAAATAAATACTTAACCAAGTATATAGTAGGTTATTTGTCATATTTTTTAGATTATATTATTATTACTTAGAGAGAAGTATTGTAAATATTCATAAATTTGGAATAAATTATTAGTTTTGTTCTCGAATTATTGTTATTCTTAAAAGCAACTCTCTACTTGACTAACTAAACTCATATATAATCTCGATCTGTCACATGACATAACAAGTGGTCTCAAACTCTTGTAGGAACATGACTCTTGATTAAAAAACGAAGAGAAATATTGAAAACACCTTTAAACTTGACGGAAATTTAGTGGGGGTGTTTCAATCATGTTACAAGATCGGAGTATATTTAAATTCAGTTAATCTAGTAAATGGTTTTTTTTAAGACCGTTAATCTTGTATTGCTTCTTAAAAGCACCTCCTACCCTCTTTCTTCTTCTAAAAAATATATACTTATTAATTTTATTTATGGAACAATGTTCTTACGTGGATAATTCATCAATAATTAAAATATCGAAGTAAATTACAACATTATGAATTAAATTTTGTGATCTCTTAAAAAAGGATAGAAAATAACATCTCATTTTAGTGTAAGATAATATTATTTATTGTAGTGTACTAATTAAATGAAGTGGTAAGATGCAGAATGATAAAAGGAAATCCAATAAAATAAGAAAAAAATACAAATAAAAAATATAACAATGAGACAAAGTACAACACCCCAGGGGCCCCACTAGAGTGTGATTGGTGGTACTTTTAGCCAAAAAAGTACAACTCTGTTTGCAGTATCTTTTTCACAAGTCATAACTCATGTACAAATATGACTTCTTAATGTGTTATATTATACACAAAGCATTTGCATGTTACTTTTATCATCACTCTCTTATATTTTCCAAAACTTTTTTTGTAATTTTATTAGTACTATACTCTTCAAATTTCAAAATAATACTCTAATATATCATTGTTTTTTCAGAGAATTATCTTGTTTATTTTCGAATTGCCTTAGCTTTTCAATTAAAAAGTACATCACAAACTGTGGATGTAAATGGAACTTTTTTTTCAATTTGAACAAGTCTAAATTCCTGTATTTTGAGACCATATAATAAAAATGTTTTTAAGTGTGTAACTGTATATTTTGAAAAATGCTTGACTTCTAGACTTCTATTAAAGACAAAAAAAAAACATATTTTACCATCTAAATTTATAAATTAGTTACTCTCCATCTGTCTCAATTTATATGACTCACTTTTTTTTAGTCGATTCAAAAGACTGACATATTTCTATATTAAGTAGTAATTTAACTTTGAAATACTTATTTTACCCGTTAGTGAAGTGGTTTATAATCATACAAACATCTATCACTTAATTTAGATCACAAGTTTCAAAAATTTTCATTTCTTTCTTAAACTTTGTATCAAGTTAAACAACTCTTGTAAAATGGGACGGATGGAGTATAATAACAGCATTGTTTTTTGGTTCCTCCATGCAAATAAGGGGGGAGGAATTAATATTCCTGAAAATATGTTTGCAAGGACCAAATTATTCAATGGGTGAGATTCAAGGAAAGTTGTTTGGTCACATGAGGCATTCATTAAATTGTAGCTCCAGATCCAAAACTTATAATTCTGCATTCCTTCTTTATGGACACACCTACCACCCCTAGTACATTTTAATGCTCTACCTTCTTTTTTTTTCTATTCGATGTAGGATATTTATATTAAAATTTGACTAATTTAGAAGGAACAAAATTGAGACATCTAATTAAAGAAGAAGTAACTCCAACGGCTACCCATATTCTTTGGTGGTTAATGTTGTACTTCATTTTCATTGACTCACCTTAAAATTCTTACATTTATATATTGGTCACATTTTACAAGTGATTTACTTTCCTGTTGACCTTTCTAAAATTAATGTATTTTGTTTTAATTATCACCTTCTTCATAATTTAGGGTTGTGTATGGATTGAATTTGAGAATTATCTGTTTTATATAACGATTTTTAAATTTCGTAAAATGTAATTCAAATTTAATTCAAATAATCTTAAATTGGATTAAAATTTTGAAGTTCGGCTTTGAAGTAATTATTAACTTGGATATAATTTGAATTTTTAGTTTAAGTCTGTAACTTGAGTTGTTTCTTTTCGTATTCAAATAAAATATTTATATCAAATTAACTTAATTATTGCTCTCACAATCATCTAAATAAAGTATTCATGCAAGTAATGAAACCATTACTAAGGAAATGTAACAGAAGCATTGATAAGATCCTGTGAATTAATAAATCCAACATAGTAAAATCATGTCACATAGAATTTGCTGACAATAAAAATAAAATATCTAAGTAGTTAGAGTAAAAATTAACAATTTCGAACACATTGAACTTAGGTATTGAATGTATATATGAGGTGATGAATAAGGTATATTTTTGACTTATTAGGTTGTACATATAGGTAATGCAATAATGTGTATTGGGTTATCCGGATAGGGATAATTATTATAAGGTATTTTGGATATCCAAAAATCTAAAATTTCAAATTCAAAATTCAAAAAAATTAAAATTAAATCTGTAATATATTTTATATCATTAAAATAGACTTAATAATAAATATCTAAATAATTTAAAATCATATTTAAAAATAAAAAGACTTAACGACTGACATCCTGTAAACTAGATATTAGATTTTCTCTTGCATTATTTTTAACGACTGATATCCTGTCAACTAGATATTGCATCATTTATGCCAATCACATTTTCTCTTGCATTGTTCTCAAATTTTACCAATTTGCCATTTATATATCGATTGACTAACTAGATACTTGCTATAATATGTCATACTCTCATATGTAATATCCATAATTAAAATATAACTTTTAAACACAAAATTAAGCATTAAATCTCAAAATCAAGAATCGAATTGTCATAGTATTCAATAATTATTTGGCACTTGAGAGATTAATTATTGGATCATGTAATCATTAACAACTAAATAATTTCTAAATATACGATAAAAATATATAATAATTGTAAGGATGGTATTAATAAAATGAAGAAATATAGTCATGTCTGCGATGGCGTACTAAGAATTTATCATAAGCAGTATCACCCGTTTAAAATGAGAGTATATATATACAAAATACTTATTTTTACAAAGCACCAAATAATTACTACTAAACAAAGAAGGTCAAAGAAAAAATAAAAAATGAGGTTGTGGAGGTTTGAACACAAAACCATCTAGGCTGCATGCATTATTTGTTTAAGAAGTGTCACTTATAATATATATATAATCGTTATATCTGTTTTTGTTTCTTAATTATATGTACTTATTTAGTAAGTTTTTCCAACGAAGCAGTGTCACATGACACCCCTTTCACCTTCCTAATTAAATCCGTCTCTGCATGTCTGGCACGCGGATTAGAAATATTTAACAACATGATTATTCATGTGACTAAAATTTGAAGTTATCGTAAATATAAATATTAAGCATAATAATATCATTCTTGTTTTACGTAAGAAAATTCACGTGAAAACATTTGGCTGTTTATTGGGACAGACCCACGTTGATTTTGTGTGTTGCCGTTACAATTAAATGTCGTCTTCTTTAAAATCTCACTCTTTTAATACGACAAATTACAAACTATTCATACTATTATTATTGTTATTATATGATCATATATTCCTCTTTCACTCTATGAATTCCTACTCAACTTGTTAAAATAATAAATTAAACGTATTTTATTCTTCACATCGATCTTTTAAAAAAGTGAATGGTTTCTTTAATTTGTTTTGAGCAATTCTTATTTTTTTTAATTTACTTTTAGAATTGAATTCGATTCAACGTTCATTTCCTTAACATGATATTGAATAAAGATGTATTCAATATTATAGCAGTGAGGTTATTTGAATCCACCACTTTGGATACAAATAAGAAATTTATAAAAATTCAATAAAATTATTATAACTAGTAGGTCTGAATCTATAATTTTTAAAATATAAGAGGTTCAAAATTAAAAGTCTTAAATTTTGAACTCAAATAGTTTAATTCTAAATTTGTGTCTCTATTATTTAAGCAAGACGCATCGCAATTATTGTCCCTCAATATTAGATATTTATATTAAATCATCCACACTCCAAATGTTTAGTCTTAAACGTGAGGGAGCGGGAAGGGAGAGGGTGTGAAGAGTCACACAACGATTGTTTATGGGATGAGTGATCTCTTTAATATATATGACTTGAACAATCTTTTAGTTTTGAGATGACTTTTAGGATTAAGTTAAGATCAAAAATCATTTTATTAACATGGTATCAGAGCATGACACATCTCAAATCTCATTTTCAATATTGATCCTTCAATTACGCACACACCAAATATCTAGTTCTAAGCAAGAAGGGAGGATGTGTGGAAAATCCACATTATCCCTCAAGAAATAACTTTTTTTTTTATTAAGTCATTAGTTTCCATAAAGGGTTTAAGCAAAATAAAATAAAATATAATGAGACATTTTTGGAATAACTTGAAAATAAAGTGGCAAAATTAGAATGTATAAACTCACACAGTATCTTTTACTGGTCCCTTTTCTTATTGTCTGGATTTTCAATCATTTCATATCACAAAAATTGCGGCAGTTTTAAAGGGGGGAAATTGTTTACAGCATTTAAGCTAAATTAACCACTTAATTTCACTTATTTTTTCTGGTTTGAGAAATATTATTCCCCTTACTTTTTTAATAAGGTAATATATTATGTTGATTATAAATTAGTGGTTAAAATTGAGTTGGATCATTGAATGAAGTTTTGCAATATAAATAATGACCTTCATTTATGATTAATTATTACTAATATATTTATCCAAAATTATAAAAATAATTAAAAGTACCTAATAGTATCTTCAGGTGGAGAATTTTCTGTTCAATTTGAACTGCTTCTTGGGAGAAAAATCAGGATTTTTTCCCACGAGGCCTCTCAGTAGCTTTTATAAAGGTGCCAAGAAATACTACAAATTAGTTGTACTAAGTACTAACATAATGATGATGAGAGATGAAGTTGACAACCGCTAACAAATATTGTGGTGGAATGGTAAATATTTTTTTTAAATTAGAAGTCTCATGTTTGAGATACATAGTAGTTTTTATTAAAAAAGTGTTTTACCTATCTTAATGTAGAATTTTCTGGCGTAATTTCATATTTAATCGAACTTCAATATGAATATCAAACACCAAATGAAAAACTAAAAAAAAAAATTGTTGAAGTTGACAGCCACTCCTCTTTTACTTTCTCTCTCTCTGTATATCTCCTTGAGTTTTCGCTAGGTATGTGGATAATTATAGTAGGTTTGATTCACTTTAATTCACGTCTAATGTAGTAATGTGTATAATAGAGAATGATGATTTCGACATTTTAATAAATATTTTAATTTTATCTTATTAAACTTAACAATGTCTTTCCTAAATCAATAACCTCAAAAAGATATTCTAATTAAGATAAAGTAATTAAAGTTTTAATGTCTAAATAATTAATTTTAAATTAATAAAGTATAATTTTATATAATTATTGGTATTATATTAATATATATGAATTTTATATGTGACTATATACTAGACTATGTGACCTAACCAGAAAGAGCTAATGCCTTAAAGAGAAAAGAAGACATTCAAGGTTAGAATTTTTTCTTTCGCTCCTTGCTGCAGGAGTGGCATACAAAAAAAAACCCCTTTCTCAAATTTGAAGCGATGAATGATCAGCCTTTCCTCGAATTCGAAGCGATGAATCATCTCTTAGCCTAGGGTATTCGATATTTCAATTTAATTTTATATCGAATATCAATTTTTTTAAAAAATATATTAAATATCATAATATCAAAATTACAACATCAAATTTTTTAATTTCGATATGATATTCAGTATTTGCCCTGCCATGACCATAACTAATAGCCAGTCATACATGAGCTATTTTTGAAAGAAAAATATCTACCAGTTGAAAGTTGAAATTAATTTTTTAACCAGTTCTACTTTCATCTAATTGATTGAACTTGCAATTGAAACCATGAGAGTCTTGACCTAGCTATAAATAAGATAAATTTATGTCAAACAATCATTAAAGCGTGTTATGATTTTTGGGTTTCATCAACCATCAAAATGGAATGTTAAAATCTCCTGTAAATGACTCTTTAGGATCCAAATCTTAAATCAGTCGAATCAGTAAATTTCAGACAATAGACAAAAGGAAAAATATTTTATAAAATATATATGCTTTGTTTTGGTCAAATATAGGAAATTCGTCATCCAAATATCATTTTTTCTTCTAATTTGGATTAAGTTATTTCTAGATGACAACGTACTTTAAATCATTCGTACCAAATGTAATTCGTATATAAGTATATTTCAAAAGTGTATATAATATTCAGGAGAGGTATCAGGTTTGATGAAAAACTACATTATTTATATATAATTAAATTATTATTTTTTCGTATATAGTAAATGTTGAACCCTCTACATTCTACAACATTTTTGTGTTTTTTTTTTTTTTTGAATCTCTTAATAAACATCTTGACTCCGTTACTGATAATACTCCGTAAGGAGAATTGGATTAGTTTCCATTGTTTGAGTTTAAAGAGTCCCCACTATATATAACATTATATGTACATTAATTAATAAAAGAAATTAATATATTTTTTAGTATTGTTTTGTCATGTCTTTAAGTCAAAGGGAACAGTAGAGCAGGTGGTTCTTTACATAAACCTTTTAGGCAGAAATTTGACTAAAATGATAGATGTGGTTGGAAGTTGCTTTTTATAAACTTAGATATGGAATTTGACGTTTTGAAAATGAGACTTATCTTTATGGATTTTTTTTTTTATAGATTCAGAATATACGCATTACGAGTCTTTCATTTATACTTTATAGTGAGAATGCATGTGCTTCCAACTTCATGTCCCATCACCAAATTCTTTTGCTTTAATTTGGGGAAAATTATAAATAGCACCTTGTAATTGTCGGAATAAATCATTTACACATTTAACTAATCGAACGACTTATTATTAGAGATGATGTTTTTAAAGGAAATATTATATAATCAGACATACTTCACTATCATGTATATTATTATTATTATTATTTATACTTTTAAAATATTACGTATTTTATCACTATTTAAGAGTTTTTTACGTATTTTACACTTAGAAACATGCATTTCTACTACCTAAAACACAAAATAAAGAGAGAGGCGAGCGAGATTCGTATGTATCCCAAATTCATGTGAATCACACTCGATATCAGATACATGAAGACTGACGAGCAAAATGGGAGAGAGGCGAAGGAGGCGAGCGAGATTTTCTATGTATCCGAGATATATGCAAATCCACTTGGATACAATGTGTCTAGAACAAATTACACCTAATTTTGAATCCATGTATCTGAGATACATGTATCTAGAGGAACCAAAATCTATACGTAATATTACAAACTAGAATCTATCTAAGTAATTAATATAATAATTGGATATGATTATGAAAACATAAGTATTATTGATACAATGTGTGATATTTATACATGTACAAGTACATAAGAAAAATGAGTTTGTTGAACATAAGAGATCTAAAGAGAAGAAGAACTAACTATGTATATAACTCAAACATACTAATGTACTAGGACTATACACTCAATATGCCAACGTACTAGGACTTTACATCCTTATCCTTATCATGCGCCCTCAACATTGACCTTTTTGCTTGAGACCAATGTTCGCTAAAGAGGTGGGAAAAAACCCTTTTGGGAAGTGCTTTAGTTAACCTATTTGTTAGTTGAGCTCCGATTGGAATGTGAAGAACTAAATTTTTTCCACTTTCCACTTGGTCACAGACAAAATGAAAGTCAATTGCCACATGTTTTGTTCGACTGTGAAAGACTAGATTACGGCACATGTATATGACACCAATATTATCGCAAAAAATCTTAAGAGAACAAGGCAGCTTGAACCGAAGTTCTTGCAGTAGGTTGGTTAGCCAATAGAGCTCTGCTTCAGCCAAATATTAGATCTGACAATAATGTATTGCTTGTTAGAGCACCAACTAATTAGATTCTTCCAATAAAAATAACATAGGCTAAAGTGGAGTCTTTAGTATCGGGAATATCATCCCAATATGCATCTGAGTAGGCGAGTAGTTGAGATAAGAGTTATCATGTCTGAATTGAAGTCCATAGGTTATGGTTCTTTTCACATAATGAATAAGCCTCTTTGTTGCTTGTCAATGTTTAGTTGATGGAGAGTATTGCAATTGAGCGAGCTTATTTACTACAAAGCATATAACAAGTCGTGTGATGGTGATGTATTGCAATGAGCTAATGACCTGCCTATAAAATATAGCATCTGCTGGAAAAAAACTGTCATCCAAGCATAAAATGTCACTTGTGGACAGAGGAGTGCTCACATTGTTTACATTCAGTATATTTAACTTGTTGAGTATGTCTACAATGAAACTACTTTGTGTGAGAGTCAATACATAATTATGTTATATAACTTCAACACCTAAGAAATGTAAAAGGAACAAGATCCTTATCGAAAATCTATCACCTAACTGTTTAATTATTGCATAGACTTGTGTGTTGTTAGAGCTTGAAACAACAATATCATATCATAGATCATAACAATAATGAGAGAATTAGGAGATCATTTGATGAATAAAGAATCATCACATTCGGAATGAGCAAATCCACATGATAAAAGAAACTCTATTATTTCAGTATTATCATACTCATGGTGTCTAGCAAAGTCCATAGATAGATTTGTGTAGTTTGCACACATGATTTGAAAATTGAGAATCGACAAATCTAGGTGGTTGTTGCACGAAAACTATATCATATAGAGTACCCTCTAAAAAGGCATCGTTTACTCCAAGTTGATGTAATGAGCATTTAAGATACATAACTAGGAATAAAATAAGTGGAATAATTGTTGTTTAACTAGACCGGAGGTGGAATGAAAGTCAACTCCAAGACGTTGATGAAATCCTTTTGCCACTAATTTGGCTTTATAACACTCTATGGATCCATTAGGCTTGTGTTTGACACAAAAAACCCATAAACACCTAACTACGTCTTGAGAGGGAGTAGATGAAACCAATGACCAAGTTTTATTTTTAAGTAAGCTACGTGTTCTTCTGTCATTGAGGCCTGACATTCATGATATTTGGATGTTTGACTGAAGGTATTTGGGATAAGCGTAAGGATTTTTACAGTTGAGTTTGCAAGGTAATAAAAAACCACTTTGGGTTTGAAAATATTATTTTCAAACCTAGTGACCATTCAATTTGATGGTGTTTTAGAAGTTGGTTGTGGAGATGCATATGGACTGCTATTTTGAAAAGAAGAAAAAAAAAGTGTGTAGGAGGACTTATAGTAGAGTTGGTTGGCACGTCATCTTGATGGTCTTGAGTGTGCGATTCATGAGTAGATATGGAGTTGACCAAATCAGCAGTAGTAACAAATTAAATTGGATCTGTAACAACATGAGGTTAGGGCAGTTGTGAGGAACAAGAAGGACTAGAGGGATCATTTAGACACAATCATTTTTTCATGTGCAAAACTTATGGACGAAAGAGGTGAGGATAGTTAGTTGTCAATGGAAAAGTATGTTCAAAATATACGAAATTTCTGAAGATATACACTTTTAAAGAGGCAAGTTCTAGGCAAGCAGAACTATTTGTGGCAGATGAATATCCCATGAATACACAAGGATTGGAGTAGGGATCAAGTTTGGTTTACGTGTAAGACTTTAACCATGGATAACAAAGATAACCAAATACCGTTAGTTTAAGAGGGATTCAGGTAGTTTTAAAGAGACATTGAAATAGAGATTTAAGACTTAGAAGTGGTGTTGACTTCATGTTGATGAGGTAGACTAGATTGGAATGCAAGGAACCAAAATTTGAAAGGGGCAGAAGCTTGGTGAAGAAGAGTTAAAGTGGTGTCCACAATGTGACGATGTTTTCTTTCGATCGTGCCAACTAGCTGGGAGTGTATGGAGGACTTATGAGATGTTGGATCCCAAAGTTCAAGATAATGAATTTAAGGCCAATGTATTCATATTCCCCATTAGTGTACAACATTTAATTCTCAATTGACATTAGTTTTGAACCATTAGAACATAATTAGTGAACTTTTTCTTAACGTCTAATTTGAATTTTAGAATAAACAACCAAGTATATTTAGTGAAATGATCAACAAAAAATCATTGAATTTTAAATTATCAAGAGAGATAATTGGAGAGGACCCAAACATCTGAGTAAACAACATTAAAACCTAGAACTTGTAATTAAAGTGTAACTGTAACACCTTGCACCTAGAAACGACTATAAAGAGTTTAAAATATGAAAATATTGATTTTGGAAAGAATAAGGAAATCTAGAAAATTTTAAGTAAGTCAAAGTGAGTTTTTGGTAAACTTCAAGCAACCATAACTCCTAGATCAGGATGAGTTAGGTGTAGTTCTAGATATGGTTGGAAAGATCTTGTAATTATCTTTCCAACGCCGTCAAGTTTGCGCGATTCCGAGTTTGGATGAGTTAGCTATGCCCTTTGGAAGTTGGACTGTTGGTTTAAGGAAAGTCCAAATCCGGATTTATGAAGGGTAGTTTGGTCTTTTCCTTACCCTTTTGTTTTAGTTCGTTTTAGTGAATTAATTAAGGGTCTAAACTGAACTTGGTCAGTTTTATGCTTTTGGAAAAGAGTTAGGGTTTTAGAGAGGAGAAAAGAGAAAGAGAAGCAAGGAGATCGTCGAGTTTAGCCTGTGGAATTCGTCGGGGGTGATCCATACAAGGTATGTGAGGTCACATAACGTTGGGTTAGTTCACCCACGCGCCAAACATGTTTAGTTCAGCGTATTTTCATCCTAAAATAATTGAGGATTGGATGTTCTTGATAGATGTTGTTGAATTGATTTTGTTCTTGAACATGAGTTGGGATTTAGGAGTTTCTTGATGATTAAGTGTTGTTTCCCTGAGTTGTTTGAGTTAGATTTTGTGTATATGATTTGGGTACATGAATCTAAAGTGAATTTGAGAAAAAGAATCGGATTAAAATGATTTAGGGTCAGTAAACGCGATCAAAAGTTCGTCTGAATTTTGCCTAACGGGAGGCTGGCGCGACGCACCCCCATAGCACCAGGAAGGCTGGGGTGGCGTGCCAGCAGTGCGCCAGAAATGAGCTCCAGTAAATTGGGGGCGCGCCCGGATTGGCTTTCTTCACCAGTTTTTCGTCGTTTAGCCTATTTAAGTTATTCTAAAGTGTCCTAACACTTTCGATTGATTCTAACTACTCTAAATGACTTATAAACATCATGAAATCATCCATAAACATGAGATCATGAACTTTGAATCCGTAATTCAATTCAAGGAAAGTTAAGTTCAAAGTCAAGGAAGTTAAGAGTCAAGTCTAGAAGTTAAGGAGCAAGTCAAAACAAAGTTTCTTAAAGTTTTCAAGGGTCGTTAAAAATGTTTTAACGTCATTTTAAGACTTAAGTTTTAAAGTTAAGCAATAGTAAAGCTATGGTTTGAAGTTCTTTTCTTCAAAAAGGTATATGGGGACTATGTATTTCCAAAGAAGTTTAAAAGAAATATTTTCACATTTAAACAAGATTGGAAACTAAGATTTCCAAAGAGCTTTCGGTCTAGTTTTCAGAAAAGAGTAATCGCTTTCTAAATCAAGCAAGAAGGGAAAACTTTGATTTTCAGGATAGTCTTTGAGCTAAGTTTTTGATCACTAATCTCAAATCATAAAGGAGATATGTTTTAAAAACATAAGAGTCAGTACATTTTTGGGAGTAGTACTGAGCACCGAATTGGGGGAGCGTTCAAAGAACCCACAACCCCCATAGAACCATGTAGCCATCATGGGTAGAAGAGGTTCATACTTTTTAGATGAATCCTTTTCAAATTAGACTAGTGGATCCATTAGGCAGTTCAG